>ML241393.1:0-155137 GCA_005239495.1 Nicotiana undulata | reverse complement strand
CTATCAAGAATAATAGGTGGGGGAGGACGGGTAACATGTCTACGTCAGGGAGCCGGGGGAGTAATTGCTACTAGAATTTACCCTTACCACCAAATATTTTTTTCAAAGAAAAGTCCATATTAATTATTAAAAAAAAATTAAACAAACAAAACTATAATATTAAAACTTAAGAGTTGAAACGAATTTACCGAATTGACGAACAACTTCTTGAAATTGTATAATGTTGAAGACTTGAAGACTTGAATACTTCAATTCACCAACTTCACAATTTTTCACAATTTGCAATAATAAAGTAAGCAATAATAGAAGAAAATTAGAGAGAGATTGATGATTTTGTGAGTAAAAATGAAAGAATGAGGGGGTATTTATAGTTGAGAAAAGGGAAAAAGTGTAATTATAAAAAGTTTGGGGTTAAAACAATGTTTGGGGGCCAAATGACTATTTTTTAAACAAGTCAAACGGCTATTTTATGGGGCCAACGGCTAGAATTTAAAATTCTGACCGTTGGCCATTTTTAAACAAAAAAAATTAATTTTTCGACTGTTGGGCCCACTTGGCCCGGCCCAGGCCTGTCTGCCGGGCCGGACTCACGAGTCCAAAATCAACCCGCCCCACGGGCCTAAGGCCCTCCAAGCCCGGACCCCCGCGGCCGGCCCGTTTAGCCCACGGGCCCGGGTCGGGTCCGGCCCACCTGCCAGCCTTAGTTTTTCATGATCAGCCATTCTCCTCGTTAGCCAACTGTGCCCCTGAGTGTCGATTGCTATATATGTAATCCTGATCTCTTGCTCGCACAGCTCTAAATATCCTTTGATTTTTGTCTCTAAGTTGTTACCTATTTTTTTTATTAGTGTACTTGTCAAACATTAAATGAGTTCTTTATGATGTGTTGATATATCTCCGGGAAAAATTGGGCAGCACTTCGGATTGGTCTTTTGTGAAAACTAACATAGTTTGTCTCTCGAATAAAAGGTGACATTGATCTCGTTGTAATATGTGACTTTCACGAATTCTCTTGCAGTACTTCAGATTGACCTCGAGGAGATTTTCTATGCACATACTGTTATTTCTGCTTCTTCCTTTCTATGTTGAACATTTTCGGTAATCTTATGTGCCTTTTGTACTGGACTACTTGATTTGCTGAACAATCTCCTTTGCAGCAAAAACTTATAAAATAAAGAATCGACTCTGCTGGGGATCGAACCCAGAATCTCTGGTTTCGTAGACCAGCGCCTTATCCATTGGGCCACAGAGTCCTTGGTGAGGAGTTTAGCAATGTTTGGTTATTTATATTGTTAATGAGATTAAGAGTTTTTCAGTAATAATCACTTTTTCTTAATCAGAAAATAGTTACAAATGATTAATACAGTTGATCCTACATTGGTAATTTCGTATGGGATCTAGGCATAAAGGATTGATACTAATATGCTGTTGTAACATCCCTGAGAGCTCATAATTAACAGTTCAATTATGAACGTTTTTTTTTTCTTACGTTGGCTGGGGGTTGGGTGACATTGTCAGGCTTTGCAAAGTAATTAGTAATCTTTGGTATTTTTTGTAGTACCACCAGCATTTGTCAAGAATCTATTTGTATATGGTCAAAATCGAGAAAGACTGATATTGGGGCTTCCACGACGTTCCTAGCCCGACCTCGAATAAATCGGGGCATAATCCGAATATCGATCCCGAGGTGCACTCCTCGAAGAAGTATACCAAGGAATCGACATGCCTCGATGCAGGACGAAACCGAAGACCGTCATGGAAAGGCGGAAAATTCCCAAAGGCACGTGATTAAAACTGGCAAGGTCTGCAAGAGTAGTACGAATCTGTACTGAGCTATTACACAGTTGTACCAATAATATTTTTTTTGTCATAATTACATNAAAATTTAAAAAGTTTTCAAAAAAATTTTTTTTTTTTTTAATATAAATTTGAAATTTTTTGGGGCCCCCCCCCCCCCCCCCCCCCCAATATATAAAGGGGACCCTTGTCATTTTGTAACATACATGATATTCAATACAACAAGAACATTCTCTGCTCTCCAACTTAAACGCACTCAACGATTGTTCCATTGATTTATTGCTTTCATTTATTGTGTTCATTAATTGTTCTTTATTTATTGCTCATTATTGACCATAAAGGACTATCCTCGAGGCCCTCAATATTGTTATTCCCTCATCGATCGCCCACTATTAAGCACCATAACTCGACCTCGAGGCCATGTCTCGGTCGACTCGAGACCCAGCCTTGTGACAGCTTGGTTTGCTATCACTACTTCCTTTACACTTACCTTATTTTTCTTACTCACACTTAGCATCTATTTCCTAACAACTAGCATAAAAATAAATTACGTATTTTTAGAACCACAAAATCAAATGTAATTGTCATTACCATTTTTAAGATAAACAGTTTGGCGCCCACCGTGGGGCTAAAGATAATAGTGATTGTTTTAGTGCTGGTTTGCTGAAAACACAAGTTATTCTTCACATTTTTTCTTGTCCAAGAATCTTTGATTTCAGGTCAAAATAGCTAACTTAGAGAATGCACATGAAAACAACGGTCCTGAGGATCATGGAGAGAACAGTGTAGCTGTTTCAGGCACCGGTGTACCACTGCAAAACCCTGGGGTGGCACCAGCACCAATCCCCGTGGATGTGGGCTCGCGCAACGTCGGACATGTCGATATAAGCTCTCATACCGACTGAAGTGTATGCCGGGAAAGCCAACATGAAGCATAGAAAACTCCAGCTCGGGAGGAAAGAGAAGTTAGCCTTCAGGTCATTTTTGAGATGTTACAAGCACAACAAGTGACAATTGCTCAGCTACAAAGTCAGCAAAAAACCCCAAGCACAGCAAGACCAGAAATGACTCCTCAAGTCGAGCAGGCACCAGAGAGGTCGAGCAACAACGGTCAGCAGCCGAACCCGCTATTATGAAGATGCTCGAAGACCTTACTAAAAGAATTGAATCAGGAGAAAATAAGATAGAAGCTAATGACAAAAAGGTGGAGACCAACAACTCGAGGGTCGATCAGATCCCGGGCGCACCCCCGATTTTGAAGGGTGTAGATTCAAAGAAATTTGTGCAAAAGTCATTCCCGAAGAAGTTCAGAATGCCCAATCTCCTTAAGTATAAGGGGACCTCAGATCCCAATGAGCACATTACTGCTTACACTTGTGTTGTAAAAGGAAATGACCTGAAAGATGACGAGATTGAATCAGTCTTGTTGAAAACGTTTGGAGAAACACTATCAAAGGGGTACATGAGGTGGTATCATAACCTACCCTGAAACTCAATGGATTCGTTTGCCATGTTGGCAGTCTCTTTTGTAAAGGCACATGTCGGTGCCATCAAGGTCTCTACGAGGAAGTCTGACGTCTTCAAAATCAAACAAAGGGAGAACGAGATGTTGAGAGAATTCGTGTCTCACTTTCAAATGGAACGAATGGAATTACCACCCAGTCTCCGATGACTGGGTAGTGCAAGCCTTCACTCAAGGTTTGAATGAACAAAGCTCGATAGCTTAGAAGCAGCTAAAACAAAGCTTGATCGAATATCCCTCTATGACCTGGGAGGATGTACACAACAGGTATCAGTCGAAAATCAGGGTCGAGGACGACCAATTAGGATCACCCTCGGGCTCGGTGTATACTAGAAGGCTCTTAGAAAAGGAATCAAGGTTTCCGGAAAGAGAGTCGAGGCTAAACAAAGAAAGGTATCAGCCATACGTCGAAGATCGCAGAAACGCCCCAAGGCGCAATATATCTCGAAACGATCGAAGGACAGACCGAGGTCAAGGTTCTCGGGGACTCTTGAACAAAGTGGGGATCGATAGGCACGTAGGACCAGTAGAGGCACCCCCGTTATCTTAGTACAACTTCAACATCGATGTTTCAAACGTTATATCGGCCATAGGTAAAATCAAAGATACCAGATGGACAAAACCCATACTATGAGATCCTTCACAAAGGAACCCTAACTTGTCATGCGAATATCACGGCACTCACGGTCATAGGACTAAGGATTGCAGACAACTCCGAGAAGAGGTAGCCTAACTGATCAGCAAAGGGAACCTTCGAGAGTTTCTCAGCAATCGAGCAAAGGACCGCCTTCGAGAAAGAGAGGCAAACAGAAAGAATGAACAAGAAGAACTTCACCACATCATCCACATGATCGTGGGAGGAGCCGATGTCCCGCAGGGAACCATGTTCAAACGGGCCAAAATGTCCATCGCAACGGAAAATCAAACTCGGAGTCATGTACCCGAGGATATTGTTGTATTCAAAGAAGAAGACATCGAGGCCTTGTCTCGGCGGCATAATGATGCACTGGTAATTTCTTTTCTCTTGAATAACATTCAAATTAAACGTGTGCTCGTGGATCCAGGTAGCTCGACCAATATAATCAGGTCGAAGATAGTGAAGCAGCTCGGACTGCTCAATCAAATAACACCCACTTCTCGAGTCCTCAATGGATTCAACATGGCAAGCGAGATAATGAAGTGGGAAATCATCCTCCCGGTCAATATGTCTCGTACAGTTCAAGAAACCAAGTTTCATGCCATTGAAGGTGAAATAAGATATAACGCCTTGCTTGGAAGGCCATGGATACACATAGGGGTGTTCATCGGTCGATACGGTACGGTATTTAGACAATTCGGTATGGTATTTTCGATATTCGGTTTTCTAAAATGCTATACCAATATCGTACCTAATTAAATTCGGTATGGTTCGGTTTTTCGCCTTTCCAATTCGGTTTATTCGGTACGGTAACTTCAGTTTGTTCGGCTCTAAAGCAACTTTTTGAACGTAATATTTAGGGGAGAAAAATATCTTAACTAGCTAGCAAAATTATATTATAACTAGCCAATAAAATCAATCTTATGAATGTAACAATACTAGAAGTAAGGTTTGTCTATGGTCTGTCTAAGTAGAAGTAAGATTTGAAAATGGTGGATTCTAAACCTAAAACTAACAGCTTGTTTGGATGGTCGTTACCCATTGTATTGTATCATATTGTTACTTTAAATACGATGTTTGTGTTGGTTGTTACTTAAATTTTATTGTATCGTATCGTTAAATCCGTCATTACGTAACGACGAAATGTGCCACTTTATGTAACGACCGATTTGGTGTGGTTGCGTCGTTATCTTGTCTTTTTATCTCATCTCACCCTTCACTATTATTAAATAATTTTATTTTATCATTTACTATACCTTTTTATATATTAAATTTATTTCGTATCATAATTTTCTTTATAATATTGTAAAATTTATTCTTCATATTGCTGGTACATGATATCATGAAACAACGACAAACGATACAATCTATCCAAACATTGTATTCATCAAGCGATACAGTACAATACAATACAATACAATACAATACAATACAATACAATACGATACGATACATTATGAAACGATGTGAAACAACCATCCAAACAAGGGCTAAAAGGGGGAAACAACTCGGTGTAAGCAGGTAACCAAAAAAATGGGGGTAAAGGTACGTATGGTGAAAATAAAAGGTGGGAAATATTTATAAAAAAAACTAAGAATAAAAGGAAGTAAAATTTTATAACTTTTATATTTATGCTATATATAATATGTATATTAGGTAATTTAGTATGTATTTAGGTACGGTATTCGGTATTTCGGTATTTTATTTTCAAATACCAAATATCATACCTAATACCAAATATTTTGAAACTTTAAACCAAATACCATACCAAATACCAAAATACCAAATACCAAATACCAAAAATTTCGGTTTCGGTATGGTAATTCGGTATTTACCGAATTATGCACAGCCCTAGATACACAGCATGAGGGTGGTACCATCAATTCTTCATTAGATGATGAAGTTCCCAACGAAAGATGGCATAAGAACGGTGTATGGAGAGAAGCATGCGGCAAAGGAGATGTTCGCGATACATGACATGTCACCAACATCGATACCCTCTACCTTGGAGAATCCAGAAGACGAGCAGGTCCCCAAGGGACGGGTATTCCCTAAGCAACCAAACGAGTATGATGAAGAGGATTTCCTTACTCCTCGAACCTTCATTTCCCCCGAAGAATCGGACGCAACAAAATCAACCGTAGAGAGCTGGAGCAGGAAGTCTTGATCGAACATCTTCCAGATCGAAAGGTATACCTGGGAACGGGATTAACCCCTGAACTCAGGAAAAAACTCATTCAATTCCTTATTAATAACATCGATTGCTTTGCTTGGTCTCATCTGGACATGACAGGGATCCCGCCGGAGATAACCACCCATCAACTAAGCGTCAATCCTAGGTTGAAACCGGTAAAGCAAAGAGGAAGACCTCAGTCTGAGGTAAAACATGCATTCATCAAGGACGAGGTAACAAAACTCCTTAAAATAGGGTCCATCAGAGAAGTAAAATACCCCGAGTGGTTGGCTAATGTAGTGGTTGTTCCTAAAAAGGGAAATAAATTAAGAATGTGTAGATTATAAATACTTAGATAAAGCATGCCCTAAAGACTCATTCCCGGTGCCCAACATCGATCGCTTAATCGATGCCACCGCCGACCACGAGATACTAACTTTTCTCGACGCCTACTCGGGGTATAATCAAATTCAAATGAACCTTGAGGATAGGGAAAAGACTTCGTTCATCATGAAGTACGGTACATACTGCTATAATGT
Source organism: Nicotiana undulata (assembly GCA_005239495.1). Lineage (NCBI taxonomy): Eukaryota > Viridiplantae > Streptophyta > Magnoliopsida > Solanales > Solanaceae > Nicotiana > Nicotiana undulata. The sequence goes on along the minus strand of ML241393.1, from coordinate 148,469 downwards.
AGTGCCCTTTGGGCTAAAGAACACAGGGGACACATACCAACGCCTAGTTAATAAGATGTTCGAACATCAAATAGGAAAATCCATGGAATTTTACATTGACGACATGCTAGTTAAGTCCATGCGCGCAGAGGACCATTTGACTCATTTGTAGGAAACATTAGATATCCTCAGAGACTACAACATGAAGCTCAACCCCGAGAAATGCGCCTTCGGAGTAAGTTCGGGAAAGTTTTTAGGCTTCATGGTGTCGAACAGGGGGATCGAGGTCAACCCCGACAAAATCAAAGAAATAACGATGGTGAACAATGTGAAGGTCGTACAGCGGCTGACCGGGCAGATAGAGGCGTTAGGCCGATTCATCTCGAGGTCGTCAAATCGGAGCCATGACTTTTTCTCCTTACTCAAGAAGAAAAACAACTTCGAGTGGACACTAGAGTGCCAACGCGCCTTAGAGGAATTAAAGTGATATCTCTCAAGCTTGTTTTTGCTCCACACCCGAAGGAAGACGAAACGTTATACCTGTCCTAGCGGTGTCCGAGGTATCGGTAAGTGGCGTGTTGGTTCGAGAAGAGCAAGGTACGCCATTCCGTGTCTACTACGTAAGCCAGACCCTGGGAGATGCTGAAATCAGGTATCCACACTTAGAAAAATTATCTCTTGCATTAATAAGTGCATCTCGAAAGTTGAAGCCTTATTTTCAATGTCATCGTATATGTGTTTTAACAACATATCCTCTTCGAAACATCTTGCATAAGCCCGAATTATCGGGCCGATAATGAGCCATGAACCCGGAGGGTATGATATCGAGTATCAACCCCGCACAACTATCAAGTCCCGAATTTTGGCGGACTTCATAGCCGACTTTACGCCTGCCCTTGTGCCCGAGGTAGAAAAAGAACTTTTACTATAAACTGGCACATCATCAGGGGTATGGACCCTATTCACTAACGGTGGCTCGAACGTGAAAAGGTCTGGGCTCGGCATAGTTCTGAAACCACCTACGGGCGACATGATTAGACAATCTATAAAAACTGCAAAGTTGACTAACAACGAAGCCGAGTATGAGGCTATGATTGTAGGTCATGAGTTGGCCAAAGGCTTGGGAGCAGAAATCATCGAAGAAAAATATGATTACCTTCTGGTAGTAAACCAAGTAAATGGGAGCTTCGAGGTTCGAGAAGACACGATGCAAAGATACTTAGATAAACTTCAAGTCACATTGCATCGCTTCAAAGAATGGACCCTGGTCCACATACCTCGAGAGAAAAACAGTGAGGCCGATGCACTCGCAATCCTGGGATCATCTGTCGACAAAGATCACATACTCCTCGGGGCTGTTGTACATCTATCCAAGAAAGAAGGTCATGCCGAGATCAACTCCACGAGTTTAATGTGGGATTGAAGGAACACGTACATCGACTATTTGAGGAGTGGGAAGCTGCCCATGGACCCGAAAGAATCGAGGGAACTTCGAACCAAAGCAGCTCGATTTTCACTCGACGAGGATGGGACTCTGTACAGAAGGACCTTCGACGGACCCCTAGCAGTATGCTTGGGACCAAGCGACACCGATTATGTGCTCCGAGAAATCCACGAAGGCACCTGCGAAAATTCTGGTGCCGATTATTTAGTTCGAAAGGTGATTAGAGCAGGCTACTATTGGGATAGAATGGATAAGGACACCAAAGAATTCGTCCAAAAATGCGACAAATGCCAAAGATTTGCACCAAAGATTCACCAATACGATGAACAACTACATTCAGTCTTATCACCATGGTCGTTCATGAAATGGGGAATGGACATCGTCGGTCCCTACCAACAGCAACAGGTAAAGTTAGATTTATTCTATTTATGACTGACTACTTCTCAAAATGGGTGGAAGTGCATGCTTTCGAGAAGATTAGAGAGAAAGAAGTCATAAACTTCATCTGGGATCACATCATGTGCCGATTCGGAATCCCCTCCGAGTTAACATGTGATACCGGGAAGCAATTCGTTGGTAGCAAGGTGACAAAGTTCCTCGAAGATCATAAAATCAAAAGAATCCTGTCAACGCCCTACCACCCATGTGCAAATGGACAGGTCGAGTCCACAAACAAGACCATCATTCAAAACTTGAAAACGAAGTTAGAAAATGCGAAAGGAAAATGGAGGGAAATGTTGCCCGAGGTGCTATGGGAATATCGAACAACTTCGAATTCAAGCACAGGAGAGACGTCGTTCTCTTTGGTATATGGGTTCGAGGCTTTGATACCGGTCGACAGAGGCGGACCCAGGATTTAAAAGTCGCGGGTGTATTTTTTTATTCAACAAAAATCCACTTTGTATATAGGGTGCCCACTATTAATATATCACTATTTTCTAAAGACACATACATATATACATAGAATATTTGCCAAACTTTACGGATGTCGGTGACCCCTCTACCTATTGCATAGGTTCGTCTCTGTCGGTCGAGGTCGGGGAGCCCAGCGTCAAATTTTGACATGCCACCGAGGACTTGAACAACGAGGCCATGACTGCAGCCCTCGAACTATTAGATGAAAAACGAGAGGCTTCACTAGTTCGAATGGCCGCCTAAAAATAAAGGACCAAAAGATACTATAACAGGAGAACAAATCTACGACACCTCGGAGTCGGGGACTTAGTCTTAAGGAAAGTCACCCTCAACACTCGAAACCCAAATGAAGGGAAACTAGGCCCGAGCTGGGAAGGACCGTACCGCGTCCTCGAGGTGGTAGGCAAAGGATCCTACAAACTCGGCACCATGGAAGGCGACCAACTGCCGAGCAATTGGAACATATAGATGCTCAAACGCTATTATTGTTAAGGTATTACCTTCTCCCTTTTTCATCTCACACTAATCTTCACATGTGTCCGATAGAAGACACCGAGGCATCCTCCGACCCGAAGACCTTGGGTTTTAAAGCATGCGTTGCACTCTTTTCCTTTGATTGGGTTTTATCCCGAAAGGGTTTTACCGGCAATGTTTTTAACGAGGCAACATCCATATACTACTCAAGAAGAACTCAACAAGTATTCAAGGCTTCTTCTCAATCAACCTCGAATACTGGGGGGCATCACCCCCGGAGGTTATCTCCTCGAAGAAATCAAATTATGCCTTAAAAGGCCTCAACATGATAATATTGTATTGGGCCAAACGGTCAAATGAACCGTGTCCATGTAGAACAATCGAGCCTCCGAAGCCAAAAATATGTGCGCATATATCAAGTAATTGAAGAAGCCTCTTTGTCCAACACTTTATGCCTTAAAGAAGTTTACTACTTTCACACGGAACGGCTCAAGGGCCAGAAATCCTCGAGCACTCGGGGACTGTCACCGACAGCCAGCCCATCGGGCCACCAGAGCTCGAATCTGTAAGCCCTCCATGAGGCAACATCAAAAGTATAAGCCCTCCATGAGGCAACATCAAGTGCATAAGACCTCAACGAGGCAACACCAAATGTACAAGACCTCAATTAGGCACAACCCTCGAGCACTCGGGGACTATCATAGATAACCAGCTTATCGATCCACCAAAAACTTGAAGTCGTAAGACCTCGATCAGGAAACTTCGAGCTCGTAAGACCTCAGTGAGGCAATATCGAATCTGTAAGACCTCTACAAGGCATGCTCAAATATAAGACCTCCATGAGGCAATGGCAAAAATATAAGCTCTCCATGAGGCAACATCAAAAGTATAAGCCCTCTACGAGGCAACACCAAATGCATAAAGCCCTCAATGAGGCAATATCAAATCTGTAAGACCTCAATGAGGCATGCCCAAATTTGTAAGACCTTAAAACGGTATAATCCTGATATTAAAGTCAAGGCTATTGATTCGAACTTGTAAGACCCATAAAAAGGCATACCCTCGATATAGATGTCGAGGCTACCTCACTCGGGGACTAAAAGGCTACGGCCGAACATAAAGAATACGGTCATGAGACTCCGGCCAAACTAACGCAACTTGGAGATGTCCGACCATTGCCATAAAATTATAGGCCTTCAAATACTTCAAAAAGAACCGGTTAATTAGGCTACGCTCGGCATAAGCAAAAGAGCTTAGATCATATCAGCTCCAAACAATGAAAAGGATTCGAAAATAATCAGCCTTCAATAAACAGGCTTCAAAAATTCAGCCTCCGGGCGAACCTCCCAAGGTACTCATTCATCGTCACATATCGACTCATAATCGAGGTTCTTGTCAAGTCGTCGAAGAGTTGGACGAACACAAAACTTCAAAAAGTCTTTAACGAGGGAAAACTATAGCCATAATAGAGGTCGCATCAACCCAATGTGTAAGAGCCTAAGGGACAACCTAAAGAGACTCAAGGCCGTTTTAAAAACCTAAAGGTCGATGAGCTCGAATCAAAACTCTTCTCGAGGAATGAGCCCTAAAACGGTCAACTATTATCAATTGCTCGTCAATAGCTAAAAACCTAAGGGTTTATTTTAAAGTCCAACATTTCGGACAAGTTATTAACAAGCATCAAAGTTTATTCCGAAAAAGCAAAGGAAAAACAAGAAATGACGAAAAACAAAGGTTTTTTTTATATATAAGTGTTCGTAAAGCATGTCTTACAAGACTCAAAATCAGAGCCCTTGCACAAAAAGGTATAAATAAAAACCTAATCTACCGCCGGGATTGTGCCTTCAACGGCTCCCTCGGAGGTTGTGCCTTCAATAACTTGGACCTCGGCCCCTGGAGCTTCAACAACCTCTTCCCCCTCGGGGACTTCTCCTTCATCTTCATCATCTTCTGAGCCACTGCTCGAATCACCATCAAAAGTAAGCAGGGTCGCCGATTCCTCTTCTAGGGTCCTAACCTTTTCGATCTCTATCAAGAGATCGATGCTCCCTTCTTGTGCTTCCTCGAGAGCCTCTCTCCGAGATTTTAATCGAGCATGCTCAAGGGCTCGAGTCATCTCGAGATCGGCTTCCTCGGATATCTCCCTGGCTCGAGCACTCGCAACAGCAACATCCTCTTTGTACGATGATATGAGCGCATCGGCTTCAGCCTTGGCTGCAGATAGCACGGTGACCGATTCAGCATGAAGATCCTTATACTTACTACTCTCCAACCTTGCATCATGAAGATGATGTTCAATCGAGGTCAAATTCCCTTGGAGGTTATCTCTCTCGGAGGCTATCTCATTCACACGCTGCTTAACTCCGAGGATCTCAGCATCCCTAGCTCCGAACCCCTCCCGCATCAGGGCATTTCTCTCCTTAAGCTGCAAAGATTGATCCAAAGGCGTTAAGTGCTGAAGATCGAACAAGCACAAAAATAAAAACACTCGAAGACTATGTTACCTGCTAATCAAGGTGGGCCCCTTCTCGATATACCGCTTCTAAGCAAGCTCGGAGGTCGGGTGTTTCTTCCTACTTCTTGGCAAAGAAAGCCCTGAACTCATTCGCCTTTGAAGAGAGCCTCCTACACTCTCCCTCGTAATGGGTCAACTCAGCTTGAAACTTGGCGAAGGCCTGATTATAAAGCACTATGGCCTGAAAGAAAAAAAGGAGGAAAGTTAGAAAAATGACGATCAAAACTCTGAGCATAGACTATGAAATATTACCTGTTTGCAGAGCCTCTTGGCTTCATCAAAAATGAGCGAGGCGCTAAGATCGAGGTTTTTCTCTACCATAGTGAAGAGTCCCCCGAATACATCCTTCTCCTCAAAGGACGCCATGGCATCGGAAAACTTTATATTATGGGCATCCCGTATTTCCCTCGGAGATAGTGTCGGGCCCAGTGGAGAATCACTTACTTCAATAACTCCGGTTGGATCAACCATTGTGCCTTCTCTTGCCTCCGAGGAGCTTCAGAACTAGGATCCTCGAACTCATCTACCGAGTGCCCCTCGGTTTTGGGAATATTTTGGCCTTCAACCGGCTCAAGAACATCATTCGTCCTACCCTCGGGAGCCTCTTCAGCCTGAGGTGGGACAACAGTAACAACAACCTTTGATTTAGAAGCCTCATGCTCAACAGCCATCGGCTCAGCAAGATGCGAAGCAATCATGCTTCCACTTCCCACGGGTGTTGTCGGGAAGTAATTTTTCACTTCGCCTCCATCTTGGGGGCTCTTTGATACATCTGGAATTAAGACCGTTGAATCGGCCTTAGGTTTTTCCACTTTAGCCTTATTTGGCTTCAAGGACTCGGTCGGCGATTTCCTTCTTCTCTTCTTCTCTTTATTTGGTTTTGGGGTATCTGCTTCCCTGGTCGGCACTTCTCTTATAAAAGAGGCCTCTCCTAGACCTGCACAAACACAAAACATAAACACAAGAAATAAGGATGCGTTTGGGGGATATCTCTTCTGAGGAACTCAAATACGGCAGAAATAAAAGCTCGCCATGATTTTTAGCCTCCCATCGACCCCTGGCAAGGTTGCGCCACACACGCTCGACATATGGGCAGGTCGAATCTAGATGGCTAACCCAACCCGAGAGATCCTTAACCGCGTCGAGATACCACACAGCAACTGTATCATCGAAGGAAGTTAGTTTGTGGGGAAGTTGATCTGAAGGAAAGAAAAAATGCTTAATTAACGTATTCACTTACGTTTCATATTCCAATCCACGGGGAATGGCATCCTCTCCACAAGAATCAGATTCGAGGTCCTAACTCGGAAAAAGCGGCTCATCCACCTTCTGTCCCTAACTTTATCGGTGCAGGCAAAGAGAACCTTCGAGGCCCGACGTTGGAGCTTAATCAAACCACCCTGGTAGAATCGAGGGCTGTACATTCTAATCAGGTGGTCGAGGGTAAAAGGAATACCCTCGAACATGTTTGCAAAGTGCCGAATCATATAAACAATGCGCCAAAATGACAGATGGATTTGGCCAAGTGTCACTCAATATTGACTGCAGAAGTCGAGGATCACGGGGTCTATCGACGACAAGGATGGCTCTATCGGACCAAGGGTAAATGGATAGGTGTACACACTAAGAAAGCCGACTTTATAAGTCGTTATGTCTTCCTCCCGAGAGGGAATATCCACTTGCACTGCACCTCCCCAGCAACAGTTGTCCTTCACCTTCTCGGTGTATGTTATAAGGCTAATATATCGGGACATGGGTTCACACCGACCCGACTTCGAGGAAGGCTTGTCGACCTTGAAATCGGAGGTTGTTTCATAGGGTCCAGGGATTCACTTCTCGAGACAAGGAGGTATTATGGCCTTACCCTTAGATGAATGTGAAGAAGAAGAAACTTTATCATCTTGTGGAACAGATTTAGAAGTCTTCCCATTCTTGCTGAAAGATTTCAGAAGAAAAAGGAAAAATTAATTGGGGGGAGAACACAAGAAAGAAGTGGGAAGAGCTCTTTTTGGAGGTTTAAAGATGTAATGAGGAGTGAGGGGCAAAAGAAGAAGTATTTATAGGATCCAGTCATGCGCGTTGGGGAAGGCCAAAAGGCAGCCAACCGCCGTAATCAATTCGAGGCTTTTCAGAAGCTATGCGAACAAGGCTTTTGAGCGTCTCTTTTGTCACATCAATCGCTTGACATGACATAACTGATTTAATGATGGTAGCATTGAAGAGTCGGAGGATTAAAATCGTTTCTTGCCTTTTCATTTCCAAGAAACGCGGGGACTATCTGTATACAGTCAAAATCGGGAAAGACCGATTTTGGGGCTTCCACGACGTTCCAAGCCCGACCTCAAATGAATCGGGGCATAATCCGAATATCGACCCCGGGGTGCACTCCTCGAAGAAGTATACCAAGGGATCGACATGCCTCAAGGCAGGACGAAATCGAAGACCGTCATGGAAAGGTGAAAAATTCCCAAAGGCACGTGATTAGAACTGACAAGGTCTGCAAGAGTAGTATGAATTCGTACTGAGCTATTACACAGTTGTACCAATAATATTTCTTTTGTCATAATTACATATGTAATATGTTGGGATTCCCCCCTCCCCCTATATAGACCCTTGTCATTTTGTAACATACATGATATTCAATACAACAAGAACATTCTTTGCTCTCCAACTTAAACGCACTCAACGATTGTTCCATTGATTTATTGCTTTCATTTATTGTGTTCATTGATTGTTCTTCATTTATTGCTCATTATTGATCATAAATGGCTATCCTCGAGGCCCTCAATATTGTTATTCCCTCATCGATCGCCCACTATTAAGCACCATAACTCGACCTCGAGGCCTTGTCTCGGTCGGCTCGAGACCCTGCCTTGTGACAGCTTGGTTTGCATATCACTACTTTCCTTTACACTTACCTTATTTTTCTTACTCACACTTAGCATCTATTGCCTAACAACTAGCATTAAAAATAAATCACATATTTTTAGAATCACAAAATCCAAATATAATTGTCATTACCATTTTCAAGGTAAACACTATTACGTTGTAATTAACAAATGAGAAGTCTGCATACCTTTTATCCTTAAAAAATTGGTTGACAAATGGATAACACTGATTTATTTAATTGTTCCAGCTGCATAGTTAAATTAATCATTTGGATACAAAAAGTTGCAATTATTCTGCTAAATTTAGGGAATCTTTCTGGTTTAAAATAGTTACTAAGTTAAACTCCAAACAGTCAGATTCTGAGGGGGTACACTAATTTTAAAGCAAGGCACATAACATTACAGCAATATTAAGAAAAGCACTTGGTACCTCCATTGATTCCTTCTCTCCCTACCAAGGCATTGCATCAATAAATAATCAATTTTTAATTAAAGTTGTAATTCTACCATGGCATTTTCAGGCCAAATTGTCTGGCATAGTTTATTGTCCAAGCCGGATTGTAGCAATCGCCAAAGCATTCCACCATTAAAAACTCAAAATGCAGCAATTGGAAAGACATACGAACAAAATTTCAAGCTAGGATGTATCAAGAGCAAAAAGAAGTCCTTGGTCACGATTTCAATGCTCAATCCTGATATTGGCATAGGTTCATCTACCATTACTAACACAATTAGAAAGTACTACTCTAGCATAAACAACAAGGACCTCAACCAACTAGCATTGCTCATATCTGAAGATTGTTTCTTTCATGATTTCTCCACCACTCAATCATTTCAAGGGAGAAAGGTTTGCCCCTTATTTTTTACATTAATAATAACATGAATTAAACTCTTAATCCGACTCTATAGCTCCCTTTTGCAAATTTATGTAGGCAGGGGCGGACCCATATGGGGTCAAAAGGGTTCATATGAACCCGCTTCGTCGGAAAATAACGCTCTGTATGTATGTGTGATTTTTCTTTCGTTAAGAAAATAGTACTCATTCCGCTCCACAATAAGTGACCAATTTGCTTTTTTATTTTGGTCCAAAATAAGTGTTTATTTATATAATCAAGAAAGAATTCAATTTATTTTTACAAAATTACCCTTATGTACATATCCCTAAAAAGTTTTCTTACTCCTCACATCAAATATTTAGTTAAGGGTAATTTAGTCATACTGGACATTTTTGTATAGAATTTATTATTTTCTTAATGGATGTGTCTAAAGCTAATTGGTGACTTACTATGAACCGGAGGGAGTAATATTATTGTGTTGACCCCCTTAGCACAAAGACCGTGCTCAGCCCACTGGCAAAGTGGATTCAACTTTATCAGGACGTCCTAAGTTCAAAACTATTGTTCAGCCCCAAATGGTCACTCGTACTTTTCCACCGTCCGATAGTCAACAGGAAAGTTTATCGTCTATATAGGACACTCTTTTAGACATACGACAAGGAAAGTTTATATTTCTCTATTTTTACACTAGGAAAGCTATTTCCATATAAGTATAATTTAGGAAAAGAAAACTACAACTTTTTTCCCTAATAGAATAAAAAATCTGAAATTATAAATATATAATTCCCAAACCCGTTGCTTCTTTCTTGGCTGAATCTTTCACTTCTAAGTTCAGAGTCACATTGCTTCCACAGTCATCTCCATTGCCTCTACGCAATGCTGCTTCTTGCTGTCTTTGTGTATTTACTTCTTTGCATTTTGAACCTGCTTGATAAAAATCCTGGGTCTGCCGCTGTATATGCAGGAGGTTTTAAAATTTCTGGAGCAACTAATCGTGAGCATGGGGCAGAATACAGAGTTCAGCATAGACAACATTTATGAAGGTGTTGATCTTACAACAATAGTAAACTGGCATTTAGGTAATCATTACCAAATAGACTCCTCAAATAAATCGACGATACCAAGTGTTCAATGATATGCTAAAATTAATTAATTGGAACCAACTCATTTCAAGAAATGTATAGATTAAATTGAAAGAGTATACTTGTAATTGCAGAGTGGAAGAAGAAGGAAGTTCCTTTTACTAGAGGTTGCAGCTGCTATGAATTATCAAAAGATGGAGAAGAACTACTCATTAAGTAAATAATCCACACTTATTAAAAGCCATTTTATTAGTTTAAACCTCTTACTTTACTAATTGACATATAATACATGCAGGAATGCTCAAGTTATTACTGAATCAACTATGAAACCGATATTTTTGGTATGTTTATCATCATTGTTTTTGCCCAACTCCCTAGTGATATTGTCCGCTCTGGACCTAGGCCCTCACGAATTTAAAACGGGTCACTAGGATCTAAAGCTTGTTAACTTATATACCAAGCATCCTTCTTGTGTTTTTCTTATCGTGATAAAAAAACAGGCGATGTACAAGATCGTAACTTCAGCATTTGATTACTTCCCAGAAGCAGCTGAGAGTAAGTCAATTTCTTTATTATCTCCACACTTGAAAATGGAAGAAAGTAAGAAGAGATAAATAAGAAATTTTTACAGGGCATGTAACTTTTTTCTTTTTACCTTGCAGGGTTTCGAAAGAGCCACCAAATTACGTATCAACTGTTAGAAAATGTTTACAAAATTTTTTTTTACCCCTTCATAAGTCCAATTCTTGCATGGTATAAAAAGCTATGGAGCTTCACAGTCACCCTTTTTGGATTCACTAATAAATTAGTGCAGTTCATTATGAAAAGTTTCAGCAAGTAGAAAATATTACAGAGCAAGTTCAATATTCACCTCATTGATTTGGCTTTTATCAGCATGATCATTTTCTTGCTTCCTAGGGGTCATTATACCAATTGTATCAATATATTTTTAACGTTTGGTTAGCAGTTGTTATTTGTTGTATGGATCGTATTGTTATTTTAAATATAATGTTTGTTTTGATTGTTACTTAAATTTTATTTTATCGTATCATTAAATTCGTCGTTACGTAAGGATATAAAATGTCATTTTATATAATGACCGATTTGGTGTGGTCGCGTCATTACCTTGTTTTTTTCAGGGACGGATGTAGTGCATTGTGGACAGGATCAATTGAACCCATAACTTTCGACGCGGAGTAAAAATTTATATGTAAAAATTCATTAAAATTACAAAAATAGTAGATATGAACCCATAACTTTAAATATATAATGGATTCAATGCTAAAAATTTCAAAAGTTGAACCCGTAGGATTTAAATCCTGGATTCACCTCTGGTTTTTTCCTCTCATTTTACCCTTTCTTATTATTAAAATAATCATATTTTATCCTTTACCCTATCTTTTTATATAATAATTCTATCTCGTACATTACTTTTTCTTGCATTTTCATTATAATATTACAATACAATATATACAAATATTGTATACATCAAAATGATATAACACAATATGATACGATACATTTCAATTACGAGATGATACATAACAATCATCCAAACAAGCTGTAAAATTAAGTGGTGATTTGCAAGAATGGCATTGGAAGTGGGTGATCTTAATTTTTCAACTTTAACAAGTATTGCCCCTTGTTTTCCCATGAGTAACATTTTTTACTTTGTCCTTAAAAGTTTGCCTATCGGCAAGCGGAGGCCAAAAAATCTAAACCATCCATTTTGAGGGTGATTGAGTGTACTTTTCTCAAAATTAAGTATGTCAAATTTGCTCCTTTATTTTTTTAATTAAAAATGGATGTGTTAAATTAAGTACATATGTATTCATGATTTTGAATTTGCTCGTTAAAGACCATAGAAGTGCTCTGCGTCTGCCAGGATGGAGAATGGTCCGGAGGGATGGTCATACTCTGGGATCATACTAAAGTTAATGTGCACAGCCGTGTTCGTAGAAACCATAAAATTCATGTATCCATCGAGGTACACCCTACTAGTTTTAAATGGTTATATTCCTCAATATATGCTAGTACTAATACTGTCAGTAAAGATTTAATGTGAAATAATCTGAAAAATATAGCAGATGACCATAATGGCCCATGGTTACTAGGTGGTGACTTTAACGATGTGTTTGGTGCCAATGATAAACTTGGTGGCAAATCAATAAATCGTAGAAGAACTGCCAAACTATGGTCTAATATTAACCATTGCAAATTAATAGACCTTGGTTATAAAGGTTGTAAATATACATGGTCTAATCATAGGTTTAGTAATGATAGACTTATAACGAAACGTCTGGATAAAGTATTTGGGAATGAGCTATGGGTTGAAAATTTTCCAAATGCTTCGATAACCCATCTGCCTAGACACATTCAGACCATAACCCACTATTAATCAATCTCATTCCTAAACAAAGTTACATCTTTCCTAAGTCATTCAGATTAGAACCATTTTGGTGCAAACACCCTCAATTCTTAGAAATCGTCACCAACACTTGGCTCAATAAAAATTACACACAAGCAATTTCTATTTTCAAGGAAACTGTCACTAATTGGAAGAACATCACATTTGGTGACAATTTTAAAAATAAAAGACGTATTCTAGCTAGACTCAATGGAATCCAAAATTCGTCCTCCTATCGAACTAGTACGTTCCTTCAATCACTAGAACTGGCACTAAAACAAGATTATAACAATATTCTCAGAATGGAAGAAGACTACTGGAAATTACGCTCTAGAATCCAATGACTAAACGAGGGGGATGCAAACACTAAAAAATTCAAATTATGGCTACTAATAGAAAAAGGGCGAATAAAATCATCTATTTTAAAAATGATCAAGGGTGCTGGATTGACAACCCTGAAGCCATTGTTAATCACACTAGTGATTATTTTGAAAATATTTATTCTACCTCGCACATCTCTAGTGACTGGAATAGTATTCAAAAGGACCCTAAATGCTTTTCTAACACTGACCTAGCCTCTCTTGATGATCCCTTAACAAACATTGAAATTTCTAAAGCTTGCTTTTCTTTCAAACCCTATAAGTCCCCTGGTCCTGACGGACTACATCCCTTTTTCTTTCAGAAATATTGGAAAATTATTGGAGAATCCGTTAGTGATCTTTGTCAGGAAGTTTTCAGCAATGGTACTATCCCAGAAGGGATTAATGACACCTTAATATGCCTAATCCCTAAGGTCCCCAACGCTAACAATTTAAAAAACTTTAGACCCATTGGTTTATGTAATACTATTTACAAAATTATTATCAAAATTATTTCCAATCAACTAAAACCAATCTTAAACTCTCTAATTAGTCCCTACCAAGCTAGCTTTATAAAAAAATAGGAGAGATAGTGACAATGCTATTATCATTCAGGAATTAATTCTTATAATGAATAAGTATTGTGGTAAGAAACATAACATGATTCTAAAAACCGACCTTGAGAAAGCATTCGATTGTCTAGAATGGTCCTTTGTTTATAGAGTCTTAACCTTCTTTAAATTTCCTCCTAATATTTCCAAGCTTATTATGAACTGCATCTCAATAAGCAGAATAGCCATCTTGGTTAATGGAACGAGAACGAAGTATTTTTCTCCTAGTAGAGGTATCAGACAGGGCGACCCTATGTCTCCTTATATATTTTTTCTCTGTATGGAAATGCTTTCCAAACTTATTAACCACCAAGTTCACCTAGGTTGTTGGAACCCTATTACCTTAGGTAATAATAGACATCAAATTTTCCATCTCTTCTTTGCGGATGATCTGACTCTGATGGCTCAAATTAATGAAAAGTCCATATTTTCTATTAAACACTGCCTAGACTCGTTTTGCTTCCTCTCTAGTCAATCCATTAATAGGGCTAAGTCCAGAATTATCACATCAAAAAATTGCCCAAAAGTAATTGAATCTAATCTCCTTAAATCTTTTAACATTACTATTTGTAACTCCTTCGGCAAAATACTTAGGGTTTCTAATAACAAACACAAAACCTAGAGCAAAAGATTTTTAATTTTTTCTTGACAACATGTTAGAAAGGCTGGCTACTTGGAAAGCTAAATTCCTTAATATGGCAGGTAGATGCACGTTAGCCTCTTCATGCCTAAATTTTCTCCCAAATCACATTATGCAATATACATTATTGCCTAGGAAGATCCTCATCAACATAGATAAGATTCAACGAAATTTTATTTAGGGTACTGATGCTACATCTAAGAAACTCCATTTTATCAAATGGGAAAATATTGCCAAGCATAGGAAGGAAGGAGGGTTAGGGATACGCTCTGCTAAGTGTAAGAACTTTGTTAATCTTGCCAATCTCTCTTGGAGGCTGCTAAACAACACCCACTCACCTTGGGCAAAAACAATTATTAGCACTTATAGTACTAGAAGGTATACCCGTCCTAATAATAATTCCTTCATCTAGAATAGTATTATGCAAGGTTGGGAAATATGTGGTAAAGTAATCACTTGGTTGCCCACTCAATCCTCTAATCTTAGTGTCTGGAACAGTCGATTGATTCACCAAACACTCCCCTTGTGCCAACTTATATATGGACCTCGAACTCAGTTGGATAATGCTCCAACCATTAAAGATATCTGAATTAATAATAATTGGGAGCTTTCTAAGATATCCTCCTTGCTTCACCCTAGCCTAATCAGTAAAATAAAAGCCACCAACCCTACTACTAATTCTTGTGACACGCCTTTGTGGTCATTAACCTTGAATGGGTTGTTCACCAGTAAATCGTGTTATAACCTATTAAGTAACCAAGAGGATAATGGAAAAGATTTTATGTGGATTTGGGAGTTGAATTGCCCAAACAAACTGAAAATTCTATTGTGGAAATGTATGCATGACAGACTTCCAACAAGAAGTTTTTTACACTACATTGGCATAAACATTGATCCTAACTGCTCCTTTTGTAAAATCCATAAGGAAAATAATAAGCATGTTTTTTTTAGAATGCGAAGCAGTTAGTCGCTTTTGGCTACTGTAGGAGTTAAAATAAGGTGCTAGAATAATACGAATAATTGGTTGACAAATATTCGTGACCTTAATATTTCTCTAAAAGGTGGCATCATAAATTGGAATAATTTATTCCCATTTGCAACATGGACCAACTGGTGCAATAGAAATAATAATCTTTTTAACAATTACACAAAGCAGACCCTTTCTTGGCCCATAACCATGTTGTAGAATTCAAACTTCTAACAGAAAAGAATATTATTAAACATTACAAAATTCCTATATACATTAACTAGATTAAGCCTGATAGGGGCCATATTAAACTCAATATTGATGGCTCATTTGATAAAAACTCATCCACTTGTAGATTTGGAGGACTCTTCTGAGATAGCCAGGGTCAATGGATACTGGGCTTCCAAGGAGTTTTGTCATGAATTTCACCACTATATGCGGAATTGTTGGCTGTAAAAAATGGCCTTTCTATTGCAAAGGAACAAGGGTTATTAAACTTAGAAGTAGAAACAGACTCCACAAATGTGATTGAGAGTGTGAATGGTAATGATAATCCTAAATGACATCATTCATGAGTGCAGGTTATTAATGAGACAGATGAAGATTCGAACAATCCAGCACATCTTCAGGAAAGCGAACAAACCGGCACACATGATGGCTAAGAAAGCTCTTGGTGGCAACAACGGCATGGGTCTTAATATTAGCTACTATGCACCTTCTTTTGTAACTTCAACCTTAAGTTCAGACTCTATGGGATCCACCCAATTAGTAAAGTATGTGAAAAATGATGCATGTTCTAGGCTAGTTTGTTTTGGGAACAAAAATATCATGCGGTACATGCGATCGTACTGTAATAGCCAAGTAGGTAATGCCCAGTCGGACGGTTTGAATGTTGTTAACTCTACTATTTGGTAATATATAAATAAGATTCTTGTTCTCAAAAAAAAAATCTATCTACTTTGCCCAAAATAATGTCCTGCATTTCCTCGTGGAAGGAAAAAAAAATCTAATCAATGTGGACTGAAAGTCTGAAATAGGAATAGGAAATTTTACCTCCTATAGCAAAAGTTAATATCTTATTTATTATAAATAAATACCTTTTTAAAAAATTATATCCTATAGCTACCCTTTAATTTTTATAGCAAAATATCTATTTGGCCACTTCCTACCTTTAAGCCATTAAATACGCTGTGTATTATTTTTCTCTCTCCGTATTTCTTTTTTATCCCTCACAAAATTACCGTATAGGAATTAAACTTCTCTCTCCCTCTTTCTTCCATCTCTCCTCCTTTCTCTTTTCTCTTTCTTCTCTTTTTCCCCCGATTTTTTCCTCCCCTGCTTTTAGAAACCCTATGTAACATCCCGTAAATACGGCTTAGGTATGAATGAGTTAAAGGAGTAGTAAGGTTATATTTTAGACATATGAAGTCCTATCGGAATGATTATGGGTAAAAATAGTTGTTTCAAAATCAAGATGGAAAGTGAGGTGCATAAAATTCGACAAAATTGACTAAGTTTGCAAAAGGTCCTTCCAGCAGGGTTTAATGAAAATGTGTAAAGAATTTGGGGAAAATCAAAGCATGAAAGTTGTAGGCCTTTGAAATAGCTTTCCGACATTGTGGATACCAAACGGAGCTCTGCTCAAAATATTATGCCCGTTTTACAGAACAGTGCGCAACCACCACGCCCGGACCGCAATTGTGGTCATGAGGCAGTGTTCCTATTATTTACCACGGTCGGGACCGCGGTCAGGCCTACAGGGCCGTGGTGGAGGACTTGGGGAGTTATATTTAAAGCCAAATTTCGTCCCCCACAGCCCCAAAACATAAAAATTTGCTCTAGAAAGGGGAGCTCTCAAAAACCTAACTCCTTAAAGGTCCCTCCACCACCCAAGGTAAGTTCTAATGGTGATTCTAAGTTAATTTAAATTTTCCAAAATCTTATTAACATGGTTAAACCCTCCAATTCATTAGATATTCGATTGGGACATCATTGTTGAGAGAAGGAACCCTAGAACTCGAATTCAAAAGGACTAAACTTCAAAAAGGTAATGTCTTCACCCTCTATATTCTAGCATTGGTTTAATTATTATAGACCCTAGTTCATGAGATATGAGTTGATGGGTTTGATAAAAAAGCATGAAAGGTTATAGGTTTGGGTTGCTGATTGTTGATTCTTGGTTAAGGGTTAAGGTATGTGAGGCTAACTCTCTATGTTTGGGAATATTAATGATTCTCCCTACACTATATTTCTTTTACCACGTTACCAATTGCCTCAGAAATTTAGTTAAGCCTGGTTCCTTGAATAGTTGCAGAACTTCTATTCTCTAGCTTCGTAACTCGTTCATGACTTTCATTCTGATTGTTGTTGATTGTTGATTAGTGGTTAACGATTGTTGATTATAGACCCTAGTTCTAGCATTACCTTTTGGGTGATGAAGAATAATGTTGCTTATAACCATTTGATACTTTAGAATTTATCTAGGAGCAAGAGAATAGGTTATTGGGTGTAGAAACACCATTAATAACGCCTATGAAGCTTTATGCCACCAAGTTTTTGATAAAATGCCTAAGTGACCAAAACATGACTATTGTTGCTAATTTGGAACCCCTTTGACTTGTATTGATATAGAATAAAGTTGACAGGGTTAGAGAATATTGTATCATGATCAAGCGCAGGAAGTTAAGGTATGTGGGACTAACTCTTTATGTTTTTGAATGTTAATGATTCTCCCTACACTATGTTTCTTTTACCACATTACCAATTGCCTCAGAAATATAGTTAAGCCCAGTTCCTTGAATAGTTGCAGAACTTCTATTCTCTAGCTTCGTAACTCGCTCATGACTTTCATTCTGAACGTTGTGAAGTAAGTGCGTAATCAATATAGATTTGGGTTTGATGCCCATGGGTCTCAGTCTAGATTACTTAGCATGTCATAAACAGTTGAAGTTTCAATTTTCATAATCAGTTCATGAATACATGTCTCAGTCTAGCTCTATTCAGCATTCAAGTATCATGTAACTCGGTATGGTTCAGTATTTCAGCATCATGTATTTCTATATGATTCTCAGTTCCTGAATGTTGAACACTTGTATTTGGGCCTGAGGCCGTAGTTTATATGCTCTATGCATACTTGGGCCTGAGGCCGTAGTTTATGTTTTATGCATGTTTGTGCCTGAGGCCGTAGTTTATTCTTTATGAATTTTTGGGCCTGAGTCCGTAGTTATGTATACGTATACTTGGGCCTGAGGTCGTAGCTTGTGCACATATATATTGGGCCCAAGGCCGTAGCTTATTCAGATAAATAGGTTGTTCATCATTCAGAAGAGGGAGTATTCATATCCTTACTTCCTTTCAGTTTAATTTTTAGTTACCATTTGTGTTATCAGTTATCAGTTTAGTTATCATTTCAGTTTCAGTTTCAATAGTTATCATTTCAGTTATCAATTATTAATTCTCAGTTATCAGCTTAGTTTCAGCTTCAGCATTTGTAATTCTTTCTTTCAGTTGCTTTACATACCAGTGCAATTCAAATGTACTGACGTCCCTTTTTCCCGGGGCCTGTATCTCACGATGCAGGTAATGATTTACAGGTTGATGATTCAGAGCGCTAGGATTCTCGTACCAGCTATTTGGTGATCCCAAGTTCTTTCGGGGCATTATCATTACCTTACAGTCTCCAGTACTTTCAGATAGTCAGTGTTTTCAGTACTTCATTAGAGGCTTCATAGACTAGAGTAACAGCTAGATAGAGTCACATGTTTTTTATATTAAGCTATGTTGGATACAAATATGTTTCAGAATTGTATTAGTATTTCCGCACTTTGATTTATATCATCCAAACTTTCAGTATATCAGCATGACGTTTATCTTCCGCATTCAGTAAATTATGATATCACATATAGATTCAGCCAGCCAGTTGGTTCGCTCGGTCACATGTAGTCAGGCACCTAATGTCGTGTTACGTCCAGGCCCAGGTTCGGGGCGTGACAAATCTTGGTATCATAGCACTAGATTCAGAAATCCTAGGGAGTCTATGAAGCCGTGTCCACTGGAGTTTCCTTTATATGTGTGTGTCGGCCACTCATATAAATGGTTAACTACCAAGACATCCAGGATTGTCTTATTTCTTTCTACTCTAGATCGTGCCATGAAGCTTAGAGCAATAGGTAACCTTCTCTTCCCATCGAATTCTAGACGTATCGAATGCCCAAGCGGCTGGCAAGATAAATCCAAGGTTCTATAGAGTATGATTTCCCTATTGGGGTATAATTATGGAGTATATGTTAGTAACAAATGAGACTTGAGATGATGTTAAAAGTGGGATGCAATGGGTAGTAGTACAGATTAGAGCATAAATTTATCAGAAAGTACAAAAGCAGTTATCATGTTCTATGGTTATCACTTTACCTCAATTACTTGTTATACAATCTTTCAGTTAGCAAGTTTATGGTTATTCAGTATGCCAGTTATTCGTTATTCAGTTACGAGATCTCCAATTTTCGTTGTATCAAAATTCTAGTGACAGGAGAGTATACAATGATGCCTATGGGTGCTAAAAGGAAATGTAAGTAACACTGGTTATAGTGAAATCTTCGCATATTTTAGGTCTAGATTAAGACCAAGACCGAATGATGCAGTAAATGATTCATCAGATGATAGTATACTCTGAAGAAGAAGTTTGTATATGGTAATTGTATGTGTTTTATCTCAGAGAACAATTTCTTTTAATTTTTTGAAATGGAGCCACAAGTTGGATGATGATAGTTCAGATGTCAGACCCTAACATTAGTCACTATAGTTTTGGACAGAAAAGAGCCTAAGGGTAAAATACCTAGGAGTCAGGAACGATTGTTAATATCAGAGTTGTATTTTTTGTACGACCCATGTATATGACTAAGAAGACATGATGTATGAAATGAGAACCAAGAGCAGCCAATATTGAATTTCAAGGAATGATTTTAAGTTGTTTAGATTTATTCAAATCAGAACTAGAAATACTATGTCAGTGAATTTGTATAAGTAGTGGATATTACTGTGAGATAGAAATATGACAGTTCCCCCTTCAAACGACGTGACTATGTGTTTAGGCTGGAGGTTTATAGTCTAAAGTGACTTTGAAGTGTATAGAAAATTTGAGGTTAGATATTCCAATTTCGTTTAAGACAGATGAACTTTCTCTAAGTGTGATCCATGTACATAGTTAAAAAAAAGGGATAAGTATGCGATCGTAGAATAGGGTCGGATGGTGAGGGAAGTTAGAAGCAACTGTATGCTTCACTTTAGTTATTCAAGAAGAACATGAACACGTGACGCTAGTAGGTGGTTAGTAAAAGAATAGTAAGTATGTTTGAGTTGATACAGTGAATTAGCACTTTCAGCAGAGCTAGTAGAGGTACAATTTGATTTACTTAGCCAGGTAACTCTAGTGAGTTCATGACATTTTGAAATACTGAATGTTTGTTAGAAATTTAAGAGTATAAGTTAAACCCGAAGTACAGTGGCAGTGGAAGAAAAATATTAGCTAGCAGTGAGAGAGCAAACTATAGAAGAATAGCCTTTAGGAATTATCGAAATGTGGTTTCTCGAAGATTGACTATTGTGAGCAGAGTTAAATTATTAAGATTGTGTATGATAGTTATGAATACATTAGCTTTCCATTAAGTGAATAATTTGGTTTTTCCTAGTAAGAAGGATTGTTTAGACGTAAGTCGGAAGGTGAGTCTTCATTGACATAAAGTGCAAAGAATTTCTAAAGATAAGAAAAGTTATTTGGATCCCAACAAAAAGAGAGGGGTCCGCAAGTATAAGACCTTTGGTCTAAGGGGGATATATGAAAATCGGCAGTAAGTCCAGTTGGAGATTTGAAATACGCATAGTTAGATTCGGATATATATAAAAAAACTATAAAATCATGCCCAGTTATGTATCACGAGGGTAGTGTCATCGCATGAGACTCTAATCTTCGGAGTATAGACTTAGCTCACAACAATTCTATAAGTGTTTTCAGGAAGTGCTTAAGAAGATAATCAAGTGTAGGAAGTATAACTCATCATTGAGGTAGATAAGAGAACTCCGGTGAAATAAATCCACCGCTTAGCCCAGCTAGGAGTTCAATTTGCGTTCTCCAAAGATAGTAGAGTTGTTGTCTAGAATATGACTTGTTCCCCCTTAGTAGCCGAAGAGAAGGACAAACAATTTGATGATTCCTCTGTGTTGCAGTTGAAAGAGGAGATTCACAAGTATAAGACGCTGGCTTTTGAATAAGGGGAGATGATGGTACTTTGAGGTACCAAGACAGATTGTGTGTTCCAGTCATAGATGAACTTTTAGAAGTTCTTTCAGAAATGACTAGGCATAAGTTTATCATCCTCAGAAAGATGGCCAGGAAGAGCGCATTATTCAAACAGTTGAGGATATGCCATTGATGTTAAAAGTAATTGGGATGATCACATACCTCTCATTGGCCTTGCTAATAATAACACCTACCATTCTAGTACCAAGATGGTACCGTGCGAGACTTTTTATGGGCGAAGGTGTAGATCGCCAATTGGTTGGTTCAAAGTTGGTGAAGAGGAGTTGTTGAGACCAAATTTGGTCTATCAGACAACAGATAAAGTTAAGTTGATTCAAGAGCGTTTGAAGACGACTCAGATCCACCAAAAGTCATGTTCGAGCGTGCGGCATAGAGACCTAGATTTTCAAGTTGATTATTGGGTGTTTTTGAAAGTTTTGCCTATGAAAGGCGTTATGAGATTTGGGAAGAAAGGGAAGTATATTCCCTGCTATATTGGTCCATATAGAATCTAGTAAAGGATCGGTCAATTAGCTTATGAGTTGGAGTTGACACCAGAATTAGCAGTGGTACAGTCACTATTTCATGTATCATGTTATAGCATTCAAGTTTCCAGTACTAAGATACTCATGTCAGTTTAGTACTCAGATGTGATAACCAAAAAGGTCATCCCGTGTATTTCTAGCTAAATTTGTGTTCCGAGGCCATGAAATCCTCCTTCTATCTCACCTCGAATTGCATGCGCAGCCCGGGCGTGTAGCCGTGAAGCCTTTATGTGAAAAACTGAGGAAATTAGCAATTTTGAATTTGAAATGTGAATAAAGTTGACTTTGGTCAACATTTTTGATAAACGGACTCGGACCTGTGATTTGACGGCCCCAGAGGGTCATAGGAAAATATAAGACTTGGGCGTATGCTCGAAATCGAATTCCGAGGTCCCAAGTCCGAGAAATGAACTTTTAAAAGAAATTATTCTCTCAAAAAAATATAAAAGTTTTTTAAAGTAAAATGTTATGTGAAACTTATGGTATCGGGCCCGTATTATGGTTCTGGGGCCTGGTACAGGTTCAATATGATTTATATGTGTTTTCTGTAAAGTTTGATAAGAAACGGATTCCATTTGACGTGATTCAGATCTAAAATGCAAAATTTGACGTTTAAAGAAGTTTTGAGAAACTTCATTGATTTTGGGGTTTAATTCGATGTTTATGATGTTATTTTGGTGATTTGATTACATGAATAAGTCCGTTGAATGTTTTTAGGGTTGTGTGCACATTGGTTTGAAGTTCCGAGGGCTCGGGTGAGTTTCGGATAGGTCCCGGGATGTTTTTAGGATTAAAACATAGCTGTTGCAGGTCAGAGAAGTCAGATCTCTGAACCCGCCAGCGAGGTCCGCGGTCGTTTTTGTGCGGTCCGCGGAAGGGCCTTGCGGCCGCAGTCATTTTTGTGCGGTCCGCGGAAGGGCCTTTGCGGTCGTACTCCCTTTTGTGCAGTCCGCGGTGGGGGCCTGAGGGGGGTATATTTAAACGGGATTTTCAGTTATTTTTCATTTTTCAAAACCCTAAAAACATAAGGGGGCGATTTTCCAAATACACTTTCTTCTCCAAAACATTAGTAAGTAATTTCTAACTCATTTTCTTTACTCCTTAACTTCTTTTTACAAGATTTCATCCTAGAATCTAGGGTATTCATGGTGGAATTGGGAATTTTTGGTAAAACCTAAGAATATTGAAATTTGGGAATTTAGACCTCAAATTGAGGTCGGATTCCAAAACCATTTATATATCCGGGCTCGGGGGTGAAAGGGTAATCGGGTTTTGGTCTGAATTTCGAGTTTGGACCGAGTGGGCCGGGGGTCGATTTTTGACTTTTTGGTGAAAACTTTAGAAAACTCATTTTCATGCACTAGAATTGATTCATTTAGCATTTATTGATATAATTAAGTAACTTGTGGCTAGATACGAGCGAGTTGGTGGTGGAATCAAGAGGTAAAGCTGTAGTTGAGGCTTGAATTGTGTCGGTGGCATCGAGGTAAGTGTTTGGCCTAACCTTAGCTTGAGGGAATAGGTGTTGAGTCTTATTTGCTACGTGTTTATTCCATGTTCAATGTATAGGGTTGTACTGATGCTACACCTTCACTTCTTTATCTGTTGCAGATCTCGGTACCGGACCTAGTGGACACTGATCGAGTAGGCTTCCTTCAGTCCACCAGGCGACACTAAGGTAGTCCTGCAGGCGTCCGCAGACCTTGGCGTCACCTCCTATCAAACTTCTTTTCATGTTTTTACGTATTTCTGAAACAGTAGTACCTTGTTTATTCAGACCCTTATTTGTAGCAATCATAGATAGTCCGTGAAATCGTGACACCAGATTTTGGGGGTGGTTATTAAGGATTTTGTAATACTATTTACTTAAGTTGTTAGATTTCATTTCTTCCACACTTTGATTTCTAATTGTTCTTGTATATCACTGTTAAATGCTAAATAATAAAGGAACAAGTTAGAATAACTAGTAACGTTGGCTTGTCTAGCGGGTTCAACGTTAGACGCCATCACGGTACCGGCGGTGGAATTTCGGGTCGTGACATCAGTTACTCATGTCACTTCAATACTAAGCTACGCATGTCAGTCCAATACTCATATATGCCAACTTAGTGCTTAGATATTGACGTTGGTTCAATACTCATATATCCGTGCCAGTTTAATAATCATATATCCATGCTAGTTCATTATTCATGTATCCATGGCAAACCAATATTCAGTCAATGCAGTAGTCATTCAATTCAGTAGCTCAAGAGTACAGTAATCATGTATTCATTTTGTTTAGTATGCAAGTATTAATGCAAGTTCATGTTTCCACCAGACCCGTTTAGTTTCGGAGTTAGCAGAAGTTATAGTCAGGACAATCATTCGAGGACGAATGATCCCAAGGGGGAGATAATGCAACACCCCGTAAATTCGGCTTAGGTATGAATGATTTAAAAGAGTAGTAAGGTTATATTTTGGACATATGAAGTCCTATCAGGATGATTATGGGTGAAAATAGTTGTTTCAAAATTAAGATGGAAAGTGAGGTGCATAAGATTCGACAAAATCGACTAAGTTTGTAGAAAGTCCGTCTTCCATCAAAGTTTAGTGAAAATGTGTAAGGCATTTGGGAAAACCCAAAGCATGAAAGTTGTAGGCCTTTACAATAGCTTTCCGACGATATATTGTGGAGCCCAAACCGAGCTCTGTGAAAAATATTATACTCATTTTATAGAACAGTGCGCAACCACCACACCCGGACCGCGACTGCGGTCATGAGGCAGTGTTCCTGCTATTTAACGTGGTCGGGACCACGGTCAAGCCTACAGGGGAGCGGTGGCATACTTGGGGAGTTATTTTTAAATCCCTATTTCGTCCCCCACAGCCCCAAAACATAAAAACTTGCTCTAGAAAGCGGAGCTCTCAAAAACCTAACTCCTTAAAGGTCCCTCCACCACCCAAGGTAAGTTCTAATGGTGATTCTAAGTTAATTTTAATTTCCTAGCATCCTATTAACATGGTTAAACCCTCCATATCATTAGATATTCGATTGGTACATCATTGTTAAGAGAAGGAACACTAGAACTCGAATTCAAGGGGATTCAACTTCAAAATGTAATGTCTTCACCCTCTAATTGATTCTAGCATTGGTTTAATTATTATAGACTCTAGTTCATGAGATATGAGTTGATGGGTTTGATAGAAAAGCATGACGGTTATAGGTTGGGGTTGCTGATTGTTGATTATTGGTTAAGGGTTAAGGTATGTAAGGCTAACTCTCTATGTTTGGGAATGTTAATGATTCTCCCTACACTATGTTTCTTTTACCACGTTACCAATTGCCCAAAAATATAGTTAAGCCCAGTTCCTTGAATAGTTGCAGAACTTCTATTCTCTAGCTTCGTAACTCGTTCATGACTTTTATTCTGATTGTTGTTGATTGTTGATTAGTGGTTAACGATTGTTGATTATAGACCCTAGTTCTAGCATTACCTTTTGGGTGATGAAGAATAATGTTGATTATAACCATTTGAGACTTTAGAATTTATCTAGGAGCAAGAGAATGGGTTATTGGGTGTAGAAACACCATTAATAACGGCTATGAATCTTTATGCCACCAAGTGTTTGATAAAATGCCTAAGTGACCAAAACATGACTATTGCTGCTAATTTGGAACCCCTTTGACTTGCATTGATACAGATTAAAGTTGAAAGGGTTGGCGAATATTGTATTATGATCAAGCGCAGGAAGTTAAGGTATGTGAGACTAACTCTCTATGTTTGGGAATGTTAATGATTCTCCCTACACTATGTTTCTTTTACCACGTTACCGATTGCCTCAGAAATATAGTTAAGCCCAGTTCCTTGAATAGTTGCAAAACTTCTATTCTCTAGCTTCGTAACTTGTTCATGACTTTCATGCTGAACGTTATGAAATCAGTGCGTAATCAATATAGACTTGGGTTTGATGCCCATGGGTCTCAGTCTAGATTACTCAGCATGTCATAAACAGTTGAAGTTTCAATTTTCATAATCAGTTTATGAATACATGTCTCAGTCTAGCTCTATTCAGCATTCAAGTATCATGTAACTCAGTATGGTTCAGTATTTCAGCATCATGTATTTCAGTATGATTCTCAGTTACTGAATGTTGAACACATGTGTTTGGGCCTTAGGCCGTAGTTTATATGTTTTATGCATACTTGGGCCTGAGGCCGTAGTTTATGCTTTATGCATGTTTGGGCCCGAGGCCGTAGTTTATGCTTTATGCATTTTTGGGCCTGAGGCCGTAGTTATGTATACGCATACATGGGCCTGAGGCCGTAGTTATGTATACGTATACTTGGGCCTGAGGTCGTTGCTTGTGCACATAAATATTGGGCCCAAGGCCGTAGCTTATTCAGATAAACAGGCTGTTCATCATTCAGAAGAGGGAGTATTCATATCCTTACTTCCTTTCAGTTTAATTATTAGTTACCATTTCAGTTATCAGTTATCATATCAGTTACCAGTTATCATTTCAGTTTCAATAGTTATCATTTCAGTTATCAATTATTAATTCTCAGTTATCAGCTTAGTTTCAGCTTCAACATTTATAATTCTTTCTTTCAGTTGCTTTACATACCAGTGCAATTCAAATGTACTGACGTACCTTTTTCCCAGGGCCTGCATCTCACGATGCAGGTAATTATTTACAAGTTGATGATTCAGAGCGCTAGGATTTTCGTACTATCTATTTGGTGATCCCAAGTTCTTTCGGGGCATTATCGTTACCTTACAGTCTCCAGTACTTTCAGATAGTCAGTGTTTTCAGTACTTCATTAGAGACTTCATAGACTAGAGTAACAACTAGATAGAGTCGCAGGCTTTTTATATTAAGCTATGTTGGCTACAAATATATTTCAGAATTGTATTAGTATTTCTGCACCTTGATTTATATCATCCAGACTTTCAGTATATCAGCATGTGTTAGTTTATCTTCCACATTCAGTATGTTACGATATCATATGTAGATTCAGCCAGCCAATTGGTTCGCCCGGTCACATGTAGTCAGGCATCGAGTGCCTTGTTACGTTCAGGCCCAAGTTCGGGGCGTGACATCCTAGCAGGGCCTGTGTTCCGCCAACGACAGATCCGGCAGGCGACCATTTCCTCCATTCCTTGTTGTGATGCATTCAACTTTTTTGTTCCAAAGAGTTTTGGTAAGTAGAAACAAAGATCTGGAAGAAGAAAAAAAGATAAAGGGGAAACAAAGATCAGGGAATAATACAAGTGCAGATCTCAAAATTTTCAAAGCAGAAATGAGATATTCACTACCTGGACGACTCAGAGGGCGCCAGTACCGGCAGCGACGCCCCACATGGCGGCGGCCTGGATATCGGTGGATTGGGGGCGGAATTTGGGGCTGAGGAACTTGAAGAATTAGTTACCTTTTTTTCATTGTATTTCAATGTATCTCGCTGTATTCCATGTATTTCATTGTATTAATTGTATATAATGTAATTATATAATTTCAAAGCTTCACTTTGTTTCATTGTTCTGTCCAGCAGTATGTATTCAATGTATTGTAGAATATATTCATATGATTTTTTAATTAATATAATTTATGTATTCAGATGTATACATGTATTCAAATGTAGCTGCAATGTGTATTCATATGTTTTTGCACTATAGATGACATGTTATACTTCATGTATTCAATGTATTTTTATGTATTTAACTGTATTCAATATAATTATATAATTTCAATATATAATTTTATTTGTACAGATACCACTAAAAAATATTTTATTAAAAATACCACTAAAAAAAAGAAAGGATGGATTGAATCTCTGAAGATTGCTCTGTTTTTGGGGTGTTTTTCGTTTGAGAATCTTTACTATAACTGGAAATACAAATTTTGTGTGTTATAATTGAGTTTGTTGAGTTATATTAGGAGTTATAGCGTTAATTGATTAACATACCGTTTTTAAACAGTTGAATCCCTTTTTTTCGCAAATTTCGTTACTGTATTCACGAATACATCTCGCAAATACATATGAATACAGTCTATATGTTAGCTGTAGTTCCCTTTTTTTCGCCGACTTTTCCTATTGTAGTCATGAATACATTAGCTTAAATACATCGAATACACTGTATAACAAGTATATAACTATATGAAGTAATTTAGTAAATGGTAGTTATGGCAAGCTAATAATCACTAAAACATAGTGGTTTCTAAAATTTTCTCATAGGAATATTCCTATAAGGGATAGGACAACGGCCCATCATGAGAAGATTCACAGGTTGTTTGAATGGGGAATTGGCATAGCATGACAACTAGGTCCAACAATTAGCATAAAAAATCAACGTTTTAGAATTTGGAATATGGTAGCCTAAAGTTATTCTCTTTCTTCTAATGGTTCAACCATCATCCTAAAAATAAGCCCCATCAAATTATTTTTCTTAAAAATAGCAAAAATATTTAAAATCCTCTCTATTTTCTCTCATAGTAACCATCATCCTAGAAATTACGTTCCATTTCCTTCGGAAGTATCCGAAAAACTTCCAATTATTTTTTAATTATTTTTTTAAAATTTTTCTGTATATCCAAATATACATAACATTAACAATTATATTATTGTATATAATGATGTGAAACATATTAATAATGTGTATATCGACAAAATATATTATAATTTTATTTTCATTATTTGTATAACACGTTTTATATTGAAAACTCAAGTTCAAGACGACTCCACATGTGTAACTCCTATTTTATCCCGTGAATATCTCTATGTACATCAGTGATATCTCATGTATATCACGCGTATCTGTGTATATCCATGAAAATTTATGTTATATAATATACAATGTGATATACACGGGCATCCATGAATAAATTGTGTTGTGTACACGATATACAAACTGATATACACATATGTCCTTAAAAACATGTTTGTGATATACACTGATGTACACGATATACAACGTGATATACACATGTCGCATTTGGATTTTTAGGTCTGATTTTTTACCTGAAATCAGTCTAAATCACTTCTAATCTTGCTCAAATTTTGTATATAGCCTCGTTAAAGGTATTTTCAACCAATTTCAATCACACCCACTCGTTCAATCCAACCAAAAAAAAAAGAAGAAAAACAAAGTTGAAATATATTTTTTTTCTCTTAGTTTTTGCTTCTAATTTTCTCTGATGTGAAATCAACCTTACCTTTTCATCCCACTGATTTTTTTTCATAATTTGCAAGAATGCTTGCTAAACTATGAGAGCGAAAGAGAAGAGATAGAAGAAGAAATATAGGGAGAGAAAGGGGAAGGGAAGCGAAAGTAAGTGAGTGGTTTTTTTTAGAGAGAATATATAAGAGAGTATTTTTTTAGGATTTGGCTATATAATACCGATTGTTTGGGGTTATCTTTGCCAAACCTAATGTAAGGTTAAAAATATTCCAAATCCTATTGTGTGTTGTTATAGGATGCCAATTTTTGTTACTCTAATTAGAGTTGTCAAAACGGGTCGCCCCGCCACATGAATTGGCCTTAAAATTGCCATCCCAACCCAGCCCTAAGAGGGCTGCGGGCTAGAGCGGGTCGGCCCATCATTTATTTTTAGAAAAAAATGTCTTTAAATCCTTAAATATTTTTCGTGATATAGTCGATCAATCATATAAACAACTTCTGTTTGCTTAAAGTGAACAAATGGCTTGATATTTGACAAGGAATCTCGTAATTGAAATGCAAATTCTCTATATCTCTAGCTCTTCTTTTTTAAAGTTATATGAATATCTTCTTAATACGTTTCTTTCATTTTTCTCATATTCAGTGATTGCTTCAATAAGTTTATATGCTGAGGTTGTTAAATTTAGGATTAACACAATTTGCTGATTTCATCATTATAGTCCATAAAAATTTTAAAATTCCTAAAATTGTGTATTTTATTGATCTTTTTCTATACTGAAAAGAAGTTTAAATATTAATAATATATTAAAGTAATCCAAACTGATCTTTGGTCACTTAAAGTAATATTTTCTTTTGATAAAAGATTATTATTGGCCACCTAAAACTTTTCGAGTTTGTTCTTAATTAAGCAAAAGAAAAACTAATTTTGTCATATTACATGCATGTCAAAAATTAAAATTCTAGTTGATATGGAAGAGTAAATGAGCAATCTAGGGTTGGGGAATGAGGATTATAGTTAATATTTTTTTTTTAGTTTTTACTTTTTTTAAATATTAAATATTTAATAGTTAATTAATTTAAATATAATTAATTTTTGGCTCACGAGCCGGCTCAGGCCCAACATCGGTCAAGCTTCAAGGCCCAACGAGCTGACTTAGGCCGGGCTTATAAGCCTCAATTTTAAATGGGCTCAAACAATCCTAGCCCAACCCTATCCAAATAGCGGGCTGGCTTGACTGACCTCACGGGCAAAGCCCATTTTAAAGTCTCTAACTGTAATATATTATTGCGGAAGGAAATAAATTGGGTCAACTATGTGGGTTAACCCGTAAAATAAAGGGATTTTTTCATTCATATACACTATTTGAAACTTTATTATCCTTAGTGTCCATGTTTAGTTAATTACCCGGCATAAACAAGTTTTGTTTACAAAATATATACAATTCACCTTAAAAGGCTCTCTATCCATTATTTGTGCCTTCAATCAAGGGATTTAGTTACACCCTTTTTTTCTTTTTTTCTCATCTTCTCTTTCCTTATTTTTCTTCCGCCTTAAAATACACTAATCAATTAAAGTTGGAGAAGTACGATTATTTGTTCACGATAGTGTTAATCGGAGATTCAGTAGTAGACAAATCAAACCTGCTCTCCAAATTTACTAGAAATGAGTTTTGCTTAGAGTCTTCTAAAAGGATAAACACTTTCTGACGTGAATAATAAATGGATAGCCACAAGCCTTAAATCAATTAGCTCAGTTTAATGACATATGAGGCAAAAGAAAAGGCGCAGAATTGGATCTAAAGAATTTGGTTAATAGACTGTAATTCAAAGTAATTTTTTGTTAGGTCTGATTTTATAAAATCAGTTTTATCTGTCTCTAACTCTCTATCCGTACAATTTATTCAGTTGTCAGTTTGTTAACATATTATGAATTCGTTTATATGCACACAATTTATTCATGGAAATTTTTTCGTATACTATCCAATTAAATACACCTACAATAATATACAACTTAAATACAAATTTTATACAAAATTCATACAATATGACAATATGTCTTTTTGTATATTTTGTATATGATTTATACATAGTAAAAATAAATTTCATACAACTAATTATATATTATACAATTTATCTACATCTTATCTACAACATTCACACATTATTTCTACCCAGTTAAATACAACTACAATAACATACAACTTAAATACAAATTTTATACAAAATTTATACTATATGTCTTTTATATATTTTGTATCTGATTTATACATAGTAAAAAAAAAATTCACACAAATAATTATATATTATACAACATATATACAAATTTCATACATTATTTTTACTCAGTTATATACAACTACAATATCATACAACTTAAATGTAATTTTTATACAATATTGTTCACTTTCATACAATAGTTAAATAAAAATAAATATATATAAACAACATAATACAATTTTTCTATAATTTTTCTACAATTTTACTATAACTTCGTAAATACAATGTATGCCATGTCGTCGTCTTCTTGTTCTTCTAGTTTCAATCTGAAATTCATCCAAAATCAAGTTTAATTTTTACCAAAATATCCTCAAAATTGAGATATAAACTCCAAACCATATTCTCAATTGTTTGCAACAACACCCAATCCAAACAAATAATGGTTTTTGAAAACCCAAATTCGACTCAAAGCTTAAAAATCTTTTTAATGGTTGTCAATGGTGAAATTGATACTCTCTTTTCCTTTGCTTTACATTACTGAAATTATGGATTGAGAGATAGAGAGAGACATAGAGAATTCCTAATTCTTTGCAACAACACCCAATTCAAACAAATAGTGCTTTTTGAAAACCCAAATTCAAATTCAAAGCTTCAAAAAATTTTAATGGTTGTCAATGGTGGAGTTGTTGCTCTCTTTTACTTTGCTCTACAACAACAACAACAACAACAAACCCAGTTTGATCCCAACAGGTGGGGTCGGGGAGGGTAGTCTATACGTAAACCTTACCCCTACCTAATGCAGATATAAAGGTTATTTCCAATAGACCCTCGGCTCAGGAAGGACAAGAAGAAGAAGAGGGAATCAAGAAAGGAAGAAATATAAAGGGAAAAAAACAAGGGATGGATAAATGTAAATAGTATCCAATGATAGCAACAGAGAATACAATACATGAGGCGAAAGAGCGCAGGAGAGAGAGAAATAGGGAGAGAGAGAGCACATGAGGGAAAGGAGAATAAGGATGAGAAGTAATTGATTTCTAATACAAAGGGATACTCATTTAAT
This sequence comes from Nicotiana undulata, assembly GCA_005239495.1. NCBI lineage: Eukaryota > Viridiplantae > Streptophyta > Magnoliopsida > Solanales > Solanaceae > Nicotiana > Nicotiana undulata. Next base: position 116,075 of record ML241393.1, on the reverse strand, counting down.
TCCTAAAGTGTATATAATTGGTAAATTTATATATATAAGGTAATTAAATTGAAACTTGAGTAGGGACGATAATAAGATTTTCAATAGTGTATAGTTATGTAAAAATATTTTAAAAAAATAAAATAAAGTTAAAAAGAAGGGGAAAAAAGACACAACAATTGATAATAGGAGTATCATATAAACAAGAGTTGTCTTACTTAAATTACTCTTCCTTTTAACTGCGACTTTCCTTATGTAAATAACTGAAAAAAACAACTCTCTTTTTTCTAAACCTTTGCGAAAGATTATTGAGAAGAAGATAGCAATAGGCAAAGTAAATTCCGCATCTACTAATTTTGCTTGGGCCATGTGACTGAAAGCAATTACAGAAAATTAACTTCGGTAGCCTCTCATAATTTTAATAGCCTATATTTTTTCTACGGAAAAGGTCCAAAAATATTCCTAAACTATGGTATATAGCTCACTTTTGTCCTCCGTTAATAATCTGGGCCAAAAATATCCTTCCCGTTAGCACAATGGGCCACTAATGTTCTTCAACCTAACGGCCCTCCACACAAGCTATTTTAATGTTACATGGTGTCTACGTAGCTGTGACATGGCAGCCACATAAGCGGGCAGCCTTCTAAACCCGCTCCTAAACCCATTTCCAAACAAAGATCTGGTCGTAACCCCACCTCCAAACCCCATTTCATAACAAAACCCCAATTTCTTCCTAAACCCAATTTCCCTTCAAAATTTATGCTCCAATTTCTGCTTAAAATTTCAAATTTCTACTCAAATGTCCAAATGTTTGCTCAATGTCTGATTTATCTGTGAAAGCGCATGAAATTCAATATGCAAGAAGGTGTCATTGCAGATTGATTGCACTATTTGACAGCTTGGTCAGACGCCAATGCTGGGAGAAGGTTCTACAAATGTCAAAGATCCAAGGTTAGTTTTGAATTTATTTTATTTTTGTCGATTTATGGGGTTCATCTTCTTTTGTCAAGTTAGGTCGTTCTTGATTTTTATTGTTTATGTACAAAGTCAGAACTGATGTAAATTCTAATAATGGTGTAGGTTAGTTCTTGCGGGTATTTTGAATGGATTGACGAAGATCTCCCTCGTCGAGCGGTGATGGTGATCAAAGATTTAAAAACTAAACTTGATGCTACTAAGGTTGAGAGGAACAATTTGAAGAATAAAGTTTACCTCATGGAACAAGCTATGATGGTTCAAAGGGGCTCTAAGTACTTGTTTGATGAAATGGAAGATGTTATGACTGTTGAAAGGCATTCTTTGAAGATGAAACTTGACGAAATGGAGCAATTTCAACTTGTGGAAGCTGAAAAAGCTAGTAAGTTAGAGGTCAAAGTGAAGAAGATGAGAAATATCATTTTGGTTTCATGGGCTTTATTATTTGCTTTGGTTATCGTATGGATGATGAAGTGAATGTATGTTGTGTTTAATATGTTGTTGTAGTATTTTGGTTTAGTTATATGGGTAATGAAGTGAATCTATGTATGTTTAGTATGTTGTAGTATGTTTCCCAGCGTTGGCGTTTGACTAAGCTGTCAAATATAGCGCAATCAATCCGCAATGATACCTTTTTGCATATTGAATTTCATGCGCATTCACAGATAAATCAGAAATTGAGCAAAAATTTGGAGATTTGAGTAGAAATTTGAAAATTTGAGCATAAATTTTGAAGGGAAATTGGGTCTAGGAAGAAATTGGGATTTTGTTATGAAATGGGGTTTGGAGGTGGGGTTACGGCCAGATCTTTGTTTGGAAATGGGTTTCGGAGCGGGTTTAGAAGGTTGCCCGCTTATGTAGCTGCCATGTCACAGCAACGTGGATGCCATGTAGGATTAAAATGGCTTGTGTGGAGGGCCGTTAGGTTGAAGGACATTAGTGGCCCATTGTGCTAACGGGGAGGATATTTTTGGACCTTTTCCGTTTTTTCTATTGATACGAAATATTCCTCCCGCCCAAGCACAAAACGTCCATTTTATATATATTCTTTTACAGTGACAATCTATTTAGTACTATATTTTTTGTATATTGACTGTCTATTGTATATAAATTGTACTGTGACAGTCTATTTTATATATTTTTTATATAGTGATAGTATATTTAGTATATGTTTTGTATAATGACAGTCTATTGTATATAAATTATACCGTGACAGTCTATTTTATATATTTTTTGTATAGTGACAGTCTATTGAGTATATTTTTTGTATAGTAACATTTTATTTTGTATATATTTTGAATAGTGACGGTCATTTAGTATATTTTTTTGCATAGTGACAATCTATTTTGTATTTATTTCAACGTTATGCATAATGGATATTCAATGATATCCAGGTTTTTCTTTTTCATCTCCATATACAAGAGCACACTTATTTTTTTGTATAGTGACAGTCTATTTTGTACTCTCTCCATTCCAATTTATGTGAACTTGTTTTACTGGACACGAAGTTTAAGAAAAAATGAAGACTTTTGGAAATTGTGGTCCTAAACAAGTCTAATAAGGGCTCGGAGTATTTATGTGGTTATAAAAGCTTCTAATGAAGGGTAGAATTGTAAGTCTAAGCTAAATTGTTACCAAATTTAGAAATGGATCATTCTTTTTGGAACAAACCAAAAAGGAAATAGGTTCACATAAATTGGAATAGATATAGTATATATTTTGTATGGTGACAGTCTATTTTAGTATATTTTTTATATAGTGATAGTCTATTGTATACAAATGAAATTTGCTCAATTAATTTCAGGAAACAGTTTTTGTTGAGTTTGGTATTCTTCAAAGTATTTTAAACAATACAACAACTACTGTCTGCCACGTATCAATCCTCAGCAATTTGAGATAGTTATATGACTTCTATTATACATTTCGCTAAGATAATATGATGATTTTCGAAATATAAAAAGTATTTATTAACTTTTGAAAATGCATCAGCAAAACCTGAAGTCTGAAGTCATAGACTGGTCACATTGCGTCGTGCCTCTTTTTTTTTTATATATATAATTCTTTTCTTAAATATTAAAGTTTGATCAATTCCTCTTTTGGGATATTTGGTATCCAAGACCATTCTTGGAGTAATTCATCACATCGGGCAAAAGAAACCAAGTACTTGTAACGTTATTTCATTTGCAAAAGTCACAAGCGATATTTTGACAATAAAAAAACTGATTCTGCATATTATTGGTGGAAAATTGGAACGGCTCGATGGCAATAAATTCTATCGCATTAGAACAAATTTAGGCTAGTCATTATAATTTGTTTGGGGCTATAAATTGTATGGCTTAATTCATGACTAGCGAATAATAATTATTTCCACCGACCGATTACAAATAAAATTTGCTCAAACTTGGTATTTATGTCGACATATATAAATTAGGCGAAATTGCCTCCTCGACACTTGAACTTACATCGTTTTTAAAAGCCGATACATTAATTTACAAGTTTCCCATTTGAACACTCAAACTAGTGATACCCTTGACTAATAAACACGTTGGACCATTGATCCTCCGCGTGTGTATCACACTTCTGCTAACGTGTCCATCCGGTCAGCTAATGTGTCCGCCCAATCATCTAATGTGTCCGCCCAGTGAGCACTCAGCCAATTAAAACATGACACGTCAGAGGCGGGAAAATAAATCCCCATCGATTGGGGTCCCCCCTCATTTAGTCAGTATTCACCCGACATACCCTATTTTCCATTTAACTTTCTCTCTCTAAAACACACTCCTCTCCTTAAACCTAGGTTAGTAATCACTCGATCTTCTTCACAAAATTTCCAGATTCTACAAATTCCTCAGTTTTATTCACCATTCAAAGATTCAAAGCGTAGCCCAATTAACTAGGAACATATTATCCCCCTTCCCCCACAAAGAAATTATCAAAGTTTAAATCTTGACCCTTCTTCTTAGCTATTCTATTTCTTAAACAAATCATAAAAGAAACCAAAAATTAATTTTTACACATTTCTGTTTATCTGATCCACTCTGAATGCAACTCAGAAGCAATCACGCACCTGACAAAAAAAATTCAAAAGAAAAAGATACACCAGTGAAATCTAACAAATTACAATTAAAAGTGTAAATGGTAACATAGTGATTGAGTTACCGGATAAATTAAAGAAAAATCCTCGAAAATTTAGAAAATGAAAAAAACTACACCTTGAGCTTTGGATGATGGAACTTTGACGGAATAAGGCAGACTAAAAGTTGCAGTCAGCTGTTGAAGAAATGAATAAAGAAGAAGCCATATGGGAAGGGGTTCTCACGCTCCTAAAAGGCGTGAGACCCACGCACATAGCTGACTAGGAAAAACTGACGCAACGTGGGATGGGTCAATGGTCAAACGTGTTTATTAGTCAAGGGTATCACTAGTTTGAGTGTTCAAATGAGAAACCTGTAAGTTACTATATCGGCTTTCAAAAGTAATGTAAGTTCAAGTGGTCAGGAAACCATTTCGCCTATAAATTATAAACCATTTATATGTATCATAAACTACTTTATCGTGAAATAATGTCTACGTTGCAAAACCCCTGGACATGTCACTTCTACTAAAAGTAAAAAAAGTACTGAACTAGTACAAATTTTGTGCCTCAATGTTTTCTTAAACGTAACATGTTGCGAGGGCGAAGGGAGTCTACAGGTTTACACTTCTGTTTTGCCATGTTCACAAAATCGTACAAAAGCTAACAAATTGTATTTTTTTATTTTCTCTTTCTTAATTCATTTTGCTCTGTTTCAACTTTGATTAACAATAGCAGAGAAAAAGAAACTGCCATATTTTCTCTTTCGTTCGACAACATCTTTCAATCCCCCTACTCCCTGGCGCTAGCTTCAATCCGCAATGGTGGAGACTATGGTTGCATATTTACTTTGTATACGGTTAAAATCGACCGCATCCGATTTTACGGGCTCGAGGATCTACCTCGAGAGTGAGTCCGTATCGAAGCAAGTTCGAGCTCGAAGAACACGGAGACTGAGGGATCGAGACAGGGTTAAATTGACACCAAAGTAACAGAATAACGGGATATCCGCAATCGACCACCAATCTCAGCGGGAATCTCGGAATTGGCAGAACCATTAACGGTTATTGATATCAATCATGTATTTTGTTTCCGAAATTAGAGTTATACCTTATTTAGGATTCCTCCACTATATAAAGAGGAATCATGTTCATTTGTAGACACATGAATTACATACGCAATTACTAAGAAATAATAAACACTCTTTTACTTGCTTGCGGGTTCCTTCTGTTCTTATTCTTGTTGTTCTTATGGTTCTTGGCACTTGATCTCGAGCCTATTCCAAACCGAGGCCGATAACTTGCAATTACATGGGTTTGATTTATTTTAATCGTTTAATTCTTTTATTTGTCTAGTCATTTATCGATTGGCATTGAATCAGATCACGTATCCTTATAACCATATTACAATTTTAATTGTTACTCGTATTTCGAGGTAAACAGTTTGGCGTCCACCGTGGGGCTAAGGATAATAGTGATAGTTCAGTGCTAATTTTGGTATAACACACTATTTTATACTTATTTCTTGTCAAGAATTTTATTTTCAGGTTAAATCATGTCAAACTCACAAAACACAGCTACACATGGCGACAACAGTCTCGGACTCCACGGAGAAAACGAGAATGTTATCGCTCCAGGAATCAAGGTGCCACAGGCCGACCTCGAAGGATCACCGCCCGTCAACCCGGTCGATGGCAGTTTGCATGTTGCGCTGAATGCGGATTTAGGTGGGGACCCCGATGGAAGCATACGCAGAGAGGGTCGAAATGACGGTCGGGGTACTCAGGGTAGATGAGACGAAGGTGTCAACCTCCAGGTTATATTTGAAATGCTGCAAGCCCAACAAAACGCCATTGCTCAGTTGCAAAATCAGCAGAGGGCACCGAATAGGGTCGAACAAGAGGCTACTCGTCGTACCGAGCTAGTGCCTGAAAGATCATGTGATAATACTTCGACAATCGACCCTGTTATAATGAGGATGCTCGAGGAGCTTACCAAGAGAATAGAATCAGGAGAAAAGAAAATCAAGGCCAACGACAAGAAAGTGGAAACTTACAACTCTCGAGTTGATCAGATACCGGGGGCACCACCGATCTTAAAGGGAATGGACTCCAAGAAGTTTGTACAAAAACCGTTCCCTCCAATTGCGGCTCCGAAGCCCATCCCAAAGAAGTTCCGTATGCCCGATATACCTAAATACAACAGGACCTCGGACCCCAATGAGCACGTTACTTCTTACACGTGCGCCATAAAATGTAATGATTTGGAGGATGACGAAATCGAGTCTGTACTGCTAAAGAAATTCGGGGAGACCTTGTCGAAGGGAGTTATTATTTGGTATCACAACTTGCCACCGAACTCTATTGATTCGTTCGCCATGTTGGCGGATTCATTTGTTAAGGCACATGTTGGGGCCATAAAGGTCACAACAAGAAAATCAGACCTCTTCAAAGTAAGGAAGAGGGATAACGAGATGCTAAGAGAGTTCATATCTCGATTCCAAATGGAATGTATGGAATTACCACCGATTGGGCTGTTCAAGCTTTCACCCAAGGATTAAACGAGGGGAGTTCGATCGCATCACGCCAGCTGAAGTAGAATTTAATAGAGTACCCGGCTGTGACTTGGGCGGATGTTCACAATAGATATCAGTCGAAGATTAGGGTCGAGGACGACCAATTGGGATCCCCCTCAGGTTCAGTACATCTGAATCGGTTGACATGTAAAAGCCAGAGAGATATTGATAGAGAATTAAGGCCGAATAAAGATCGGTATCAGCCATATGTTTCAGATCGGAGGAATAACCATCCGGGACGCAATTCCACCCAAAATGATCGAAGGGGTGAACGAGGGCAGAACTCTCGGGGACTTATGAGTAAAACTAGCTTCGAAAAATACGCAGATCCCACAGAAGCGCCTCGGTTATTAGAGTATGATCTTAGTGTCGGTGCATCGGGGATTGTATCGGCTATCGGAAGGATCAAATATACTATGTGGCCCAGACCTATACAAACCGATCCTTCTCATAGAAACCCAAACCCAATGTGTAAGTATCATGGCACACATGGCCATAGGACTGCAGACAATTAAGAGATGAAGTATCTCGATTGTTCAATGAAGGCCATCTTTGAGAATTTCATCAGTGATCCAACCAAAAATCACTCCAGGGAGAGAGACGCCAACAGAAAGAACGAGCAAGAAGAACCTCATCATGTTATTCACATGATCGTCAGTGGGGTCGACGTCCAACAAGGACCTATATTAAAACGCACCAAAGTATCGATCACAAGAGAAAAACGGACTTGAGACTATGTGCCCGAAGGCACCCTCTTGTTCAACGACGAAGAAGCCGAAGGAATCTCTCAGCCGCACAACGACGCCTTGGTAATTTCTATTTTGCTAAATAAAATTCAAATTAAACGTGTTCTCGTGGATCCAGGTAGCTCGGCGAACATAATCAGATCGAGGGTCGTAGAGAAGCTCGGCTTGCTAGACCAGATTGTACCTGCATCTCGAGTCCTAAATGGATTCAACATGGCTAGTGAAACAACGAAGGGGGAGATAATCCTACCAGTAAACGTGGTCGAGACCATCCAAAACACAAAATTTCATGTCATCGAAGGAGACATGAGGTACAATGCACTGCTCGGAAGGCCCTGGATCCACAACATGAGGGCAGTACCATCGACCCTTCACCAAATGATGAAGTTCCCAACAGTGGATGGTGTGAAAACAGTCTATGGGGAATAACACACTGCAAAGGAAATGTTCGCAGTCGACGAGGTGACGCCGATATCAGCACCTTCGACCTCAGAAAAGTTGGGCACCAAAGATGAGCAAGAGGCCAAATAGCAATCACCGTCCCCAGCCTCGACTGAATTGGATAAACAGGTAATTGAAGAATAAGAAGAAGAGGATTTTCTCACTCCTCAAACTTTCTTCATTCCCGAAGAATCGGATGCAACCAAGTCAACGCTCGAGGAGCTGGAACAGGTGATACTAATCAAGTATCTACCCGAACGAAGGTATACCTGGGAACGGGGTTAACCCCCGAGCTCAGGAAAAAAACTCATTCAATTTCTTATTATTAACATGGATTGCTTTGCATGGTCTTATTTAGAAATGACAAGAATCCCACCCAAGATAACAACTCACCGGCTGAGCCTGGATCCAAAGTTCAGACCGGTAAAGCAAAAAAGAAGGCCTCAATCCGAGGTAAAGCACACCTTCATAAAGGAAGAGGTAACCAAACTTCTTAAAATAAGATCCATTCGGGAAGTAAAATATCCCGAATGGTTAGCTAATGCAGTCGTAGTCCCCCCAAAAGGGAACAAACTTAGAATGTGTGTAGACTATAAGGACTTGAACAAAGCATGTCCGAAAGACACTTTTCCACTGCCTGACATCGACCGCATGATCGATGCCACGGCCGGCCACGAGATCCTTACCTTTCTCGATGCCTATTATGGGTACAATCAAATACAGATGGACCCAATCGACCAGGAAAAGACTTCTTTTATCACTAAGTATGGAACTTATTGTTACAGTGTAATGCCCTTCGGGCTAAAAAATGCGGGAGCTACATATCAACGCCTAGTTAACAAGATGTTTGAAGAACAAATAGGTAAATCAATGGAAGTTTAAATTGACGATATGTTAGTTAAGTCCATGAGCGCATAGGACCATTTGACTCATTTGCAGGAAACATTCGAAATCTTGAGGAAGTACAACATGAAACTTAACCCCAAAAAATATGCTTTCGGGGTCGGCTCGGGCAAATTCCTCGGCTTTATGGTATCAAATCGGGGAATAGAGATCAACCCCGATAGGATCAAGTCCATCGAGGACATCACCATCGTGGACAGTGTGAAATCCGTTCAAAGGCTAACCGGACGGATAGCCGCCCTGGGCTGATTCATTTCGAGATCATCAAATTGAACCCACAGGTTATTTTCCTCACTCAAAAAGAAAAGTGACTTTTACATGGACCCCAGAATGTCAACAAGCATTTGAGGAATTGAAATGATATCTATCGAGCCCACCTTTACTCCATACTCCGAAGGCATATGAGAAGATGTACCTATACTTGGCAGTGTCCGAGATAGCGGTAAGTGGTGTATTAGTTCGAGAGGAACAAGGTACGCAATTTCCAGTTTATTACGTGAGTTGAACCTTAAGAGATGCCAAACTAGGTACCCACACTCAGAAAAATTAGCACTTGCAATTATAAGCGCATCTAGAAAATTAAAGCCATATTTTCAGTGTCATCCCATATGTATGATCACCACTTATCCACTCCGAAATGTTTTACACAATCCCGAATTATCGGGTCGATTGGCCAAATGGGCCGTCGAACTTGGCGGGTATGATATTGAATATCCACCCCGAACAACCATCAAGTCTCAAATTTTAGCAGACTTCGCGACAGACTTTTCGCCAACCCTCGTACCCGAAGGGGAAAAGGAACTTCTGCTGAAATCGGGTACATCATCGAGGGTATGGACCCTCTTCACGGACGGCGCCTAGAATGTGAAAGGTTCCAGGCTCGGTATTGTTTTGAAACCGCCCACGGGCAATATTATTAGACTATCAATTAAATCTGCCAAATTGACTAACAACGAGGCCGAGTATGAGGCTATGCTTCTAGGTCTCGAACTAGCTAAAAGCTTGAGAGCGGAAGACATTGAAGCTAAATGTGACTCCCTACTGGTAGTTAACCAGGTAAACGGAACCTTCGAAGTTCGAGAGGACAGGATTCAGAGGTACTTAGACAAATTGCAGGTGACCTTGCACCGCTTCAAAGAGAGGACTCTACAACATGTACTTCAAGAACAAAATACTGAGGCCGATGCACTTGCCAGTTAAGGGTCATCGGTCGACGAAGATGAGATCAGCTCGGGGACTATCGTCCAACTCTCGAGATCTGTAATCGAGAAAGGGCATGCTGAAATTAATTCTGCAAGCTTAACCTGGGATTGGAGAAACAAATACATCGAATACTTGAGGAACGCGAAGTTTCCATCGGATACCAAAGAATCGAGGGCCTTGCGGACTAAAGCCACTCGATTCACATTAGGCGAAGACGAAACATTATACAGAAGAACGTACGATGGTCCATTGGCGTTATGCTTGGGACCGAGAGATACTGACTATGTTCGGCGGGAAACCCACGAAGGCACTTGTGGAAACCATTCTGGCGCCGAGTCACTAGTTCAAAAGGTCATCAGAGCAGGATACTATTGGGATAGCATAGAAAAAGACTTTAAGGAGTTCGTTCGAAGGTGAGACAAATTTCAAAGGTTCTCACCGATGATCCACCAGCCCGGAGAACAACTTCATTCTGTCTTATCCCCATGGCCATTCATAAAATGGGGAATGGACGGCGTCGGTCCTCTGCCATCGGCCCCAGGTAAAGCTAAGTTCATATTATTTATGACTGACTATTTCTCTAAATGGGTTGAAGCACAGGCCTTCGAAAAAGTTAGGGAAAAGGAAGTTATCGATTTCATATGGGATCACATCGCATGCTGATTTGGGATACTCTCGAAAATAGTGTGTGATAATGGCAAACAATTCATCGGCAATAAAATAACAAAATTCCTCAAAGATCACAAAATAAAGAGGTACTATCGACACCATATCACCCTAGTGGGAACGGACATGCCGAGTCAATAAACAAGACTATCATCAAAAACTTGAAGAAAAGTCTAAATGAAGCCAAAAGGAAGTGGAGAGAAAAATTGCCCGAGGTCCTATGGACTTATTGGACAACATCAAAGTCCAGTACAGGAGCAACTCCGTTCTCCTTACTGTATGTCTCTGAATCCTTGATACCAGTCGAAGTGGGAGAACCTAGCGCTAGGGTCCGATATGCGACAGAGGAATCGAACCACGAGGCCATGAACATCAGCTCGAGTTATTACACGAAAGGCGAGAGGCAACACTCATTCGAATGGCTGCACAAAAATAACGAATCTAGAGATACTACAACAGAAGAACCAATCTCCGACACTTCAAAGTCGGGGACTTAGTCCTAAGAAAGGTCACCATCAACACTCGAGACCCTAATGAAGGGAAACTCGGTCCTAACTCGGAAGGACCCTATCAAATCCTCGACATAGTCAGGAAAAGATCTTACAAGCTCAGAACAATGAACGACGAACCATTGTTGAATAACTGGAACGTATCACTCCTCAAGCGGTACTATTGCTAAGGTATGACTTTCTCTTTTCTTTCATTTCACTTAAACATTCGAAACTAACTCATTGCAGGAATTCGATCCAAGAAATCGAGACCTCAGGTTTTAAAGTACGCGTTGCACTCTTTTTCCCTTAGACCGGTTTTTATCCGAAATGGGTTTTTTCGGCAAGGTTTTTAACGAGAAAACAATTATGTGCTACCTGAGGATAATTCAACAGTATCCAAGACTTCTTTGCAATAAACCTCAAAACTAGGGGGCATCACCCCCGGATGTTATATAACAATGGGTCTCTATAGGAAGAATTTTGTAATGGGCCAAATAGTCGAATGAACGGTGTCTATATAGATTAGCCGAGTCCCGACAACAAAACATGTACGCATGTATAAATAATACAAAGAAGCATTCTCTTTCTCGAACATCTCATGTTTCGAAGTAAATTTCTACTGTACAAGCCATGTACTTACGATTCTAATCTATTGCGCAAAACTAACATTTGTGAAAAATGGCTCAAGGGTCAAGTACAAGCATACCCCCAACACTCGGGGACTGCACACTCGAGCTATTTAAGTTCGAAATTACAAGACCTCAAAGAGGCACCCCTCGATATATAGGGCAAGGCCATCACACTGGGGACTAACATTTCGAACAAGTTCGAATGTTATCGGGAAACAAGTCCAAGAGATATACCCGAAGGCTACGACCATATTAAATACTACGGTCACATAAAAGGCTACGACCGAAATAACGCGGCTCGGAGACGTCCGACTTCCGCCATAAAATAAAGGCCTTCAAATACTTTGAAAAATCGGTTAAATAAGGCTACCTTTGGCAAATCAAATAAAAAGGGCTTCGATAAAATCAACCCTCGAATAATTTAAAGGCTTCGATAATATATGCCTTCAAAAAAACCTCAAGAGGTATCAAATTATCTTAACACAAACGAGTTAAGAAAAGATAGGGTTCCGATCATTGGACCCTCGAAAACCCAATGGGTACAAAAAACACATGCTAAGGCATAAAGAAAATTTCACTAAGTCTTTTAGCCGAAAATGGGGAAATAATAGCCATTCTTAGAGGCCAAATTGGCCCAACTTAAAGAGCCTAAGGGCCAATATAAAGAGCCTAAGGGACGATGTAAAAAGCCTAAGGGCTAATACAATTAGAGTTTGAGACCTCACTCTCACTCGATTCGAACCCAAGGCTTCAGTTATTCCGAGCTCAAACAAATGTCAACTACAACTCGAAGATTCACCTAAAGGGTATATAGCGGTGAGCCCGAAATACTTAACAATTATTTTATGGAAACCTAAGGGTTCACTTTATCCTAAAACTCGAGATTCATTCGAACTTGGTTATTAAAGATAACTCATCGGTCAGTTCAATCGAGCCACCCCCGAGACACGGTCTCAAATGAGTTTCGAACTCGGGGACTTGCCCTCGTAAAAACGAAAAACTTAAGGGTTTATTTCAATCACGAGTTGAACTACAACAATAACAATTTTCAACGAAGGCAAATAAACATATGAAGGCATGAAAAAGTAGTTTATGAAGGCATCAAAGAAAAACTTTCTATTATATATCGAATATGCTATACAAAAGGCCGGTCAAGGCCTTACACACACAAAAAAAATAATCCTAAAGGCCTAGTCTATCCTGGGAGCCACATCATAGGGAACCACATCTCTGGAAGCCGCTTCTTCAATGGCCTCATCATCGCCCTCTCTGCTCTCGGACCCACTGGCTGATTCCTCTTTATCGGAAAGCAAAGCTACGACCTCGGCTTCCAAAACTTTGGCATCTTCTATATCAATTGAGAGGTCGAAGCCACTGGCGTGTATTTCATCGAGAGACTCTCTCCGAGATTTCCTCCTAGCGTGTTCAACTGCGCACGACAATCTAATCTCAACTGCAACGGAGATCTCCTGTACCCGAATATTGGAAGCCTCGGCATCAACTTGGTAAGAGGACACAAGTGCCTCGGTGACCAGCTTAGCCTCGAGCTCTTCAACCTTCCGAGCTCGGGCTGAGTTCTCATCCCTCACAGTTTGGAGCTGGCTTTCGACTGATGCTAGTTGGGCCCGAAGTGTGTCCTTCTCCGAGGTGAGGCGCTCCATATGCTGTCTCCAGCCTAGAGTTTCGGCTTCTTTCATTTTGGCCTCCTCTCAAAGCTGCTCCACCAGCTCACCCTTTCGCTGAAACTGCAAAAATGAAGGGTTAGTTGACAAGTTTGAACTAATACTTAGCAAGACTTGCGAGAAGTTACATTACCTGTTCGACGAGATCGATCCGATCTTGTCGAGCCTTTGTGAGTTCAACTCGAAGGGCCAAAATCTCCTCCTTCTTTTGAACGTAGAGGAGTTTGAGGCCATCCCTCTCCTCTACGAGATTCTTGAGCTCTGCCTCGTATCGAGATAGCTCGGCCTTGGATTTCGAAGATGTTTCCCGATGAAGCACCATGGCCTGTATACAAAAAAAAAGGTCAAGCTTGAAGAAATATTAAGAAACACATGAATATAAATACGAAGAAAATAAACTTACTTGCTTCAGAAACCGCTGGGCCTCGTCAAACACAAACGAAGCATCTAGCTCGGGACCATCGTCAACTCCGACGAAGCAATCCCGAAATATGTCATTCCCATTATGGGCCTGTCCCACATCAGGAGTACCCATGGCTCGAGCTTCTTGGAATTGCCCATCAGTGAATGAGGGACCGAGCGGCGAGTCACCGATGTTGATTATCCCAAGTGAATCACTTGGGACATTATCTTCTTTCTGAAGGGCCTCGGGGCTATACCCTTTAGGCACATCCGTCGGCTGGATATCACGGCGGAGGGCATCCTCACCACCCGATGGTCCGGAGACTTTGCTTGGGCCCTCCTCTGAAATGTCCTCGGCCCGAGGAAGAGGGGCCTCGAGCCCCATCGGCTCGACAGATCCAGTGCTTCGAGCTACCATCAGGCAGTCGTCATCTTCACCCCCTTTATTGATACGAGGAACAGAGGGCTCGGCTTTCGGCTTTCGGCTTCCGAGCTTTATTTTTTCTTGGTTTGGGGGTATCGGAAGGGGAAGTCCTTATCCTCTTCCTCTTTTTATTCGGCTTCAACGCCTCCTCCTCCACGGGCGGAGGTGGCCTCATGACCACATTTTCACCAAGGTCTGCACGTAAAGGAACTGAGTTAGTAAGGATTATGCCACAAGGAAAACTTCGATGTACAAGCAAAGGAACTCAATGTGGTTTTTGGCTTCCCATTGGCCTTTGGCCAAATCGCGCCAACTACGTTCGGTGTAAGTAGAGGTGGAGGCCAGCTACTGAACCCAACCTTTGAGATCTGGAATTGCACCGGGAAACCAAGGAGAAACTACATCATGAGAAGAGAACATGAGTCAGCAAAGGAATAAAGAAAGTAAAACAGTAAAGTACCCGAATCGAAGTCGCACTTACGTTTCATGTTCTATTCCTCAGGGAATGGCATTTTCTCGACCGAAATTAGATCGGAGGTCTTGATTCGGACGAATCAGCCCATCCAACCCCGGTCTTTGTCTTCATCAATACTTGAGAGCACCGTCTTCGTAGCCCGACGCCGCAGCTTTATTAACCCACATCGATAAAGGCGTGGGTTGTATAGTTTTATTAGATGATCGAGGATGAAGGCCATTCCCTCGACCTTGCTTGAAAAGAACCTAATCAGGTTGACGGTGCGCCAAAATAAGGGATAGATTTGACTGAGGGTTACTCGGTACCTATGAAGTATTGACTAAAGGAGATATTTACTTTAGATAAATACGCGCAATTAAGGATGTTAAATATATTTATTAAAGAGTATGCAAAAACCTTTATAAAATAGCTAATCGTTTGAAAACGGATACATTACGTTATTTCGTTAGGTAGATACGTGGAAGGATCAAAAGAAACATATAAGCAAGCTTTGTTTATTATTTCCCTTTCTTTTCTTGAATTTCTGAGCATACGTCACACACTTTTGAGTAACAAGCTTTGGCAAGTTGGAACCATCTCTTGCTTCGCCATCTCACAATTGACTAACAAATTTTTCTTTTGGAAAAAAGTGATTTATTTACTTATTTTCTGATATTTGATTAGGTATTAGAAAATATTTTTGAAAAATGTATTATTTAGGAAAATACTATATGAGACGAAATGAGTAAGGCCGAGGGAGGGTGATAGGTCAGGGTTTAAGGTCCGAAGTCAGTGGCGAAGCCACATGGTCACAAGGATGGTCAGTTGACCATCCTTCGTCAAAAAATTACATTGTATATATAGGTAACATATTATGTTTTAGAGGTAAATACACATATTGAATACCTTTTGTCTTTTTTTTTATTTCTTTTAAATTTGAATACCCTTGAAAAAGTTTTTAATTTTGCCACTGATCGAAGTGACGGTGGCGATGTTTGGGGATGGGAGGGTAAGGGTTTGGCGGTGGGGTGAGAGTGAGGATGAAAAATATGACGGGGAAAATTGGAAAAGAATTTTAAAAGATATTTTTCTACTTTTAACAAAGAAATTATTTTCCTTCGAGTAAAATGAGTTCATCACAAAAATGCTTTTCAAATATTTGTACTTTACTTTATGTACAAAGGAAAAAAATAAAAAATAAGACAAAACTAAATAAATCAATAAAAAAAGCATCGGTTTATTATAAAAAATGAAACCAAATAAAAAAGAATATAGTGTTGTATGGGAAGAACAGGAGAAGAAAGCCCGAAAAGGAGGGGACGAAGAAGAAAAAAGGGAGAAAAAACAAAAAGTGTGTCCGAAATTTGGCCGAGTGGATTCTCTCTTTTTGTTTTCATCTGACCTAAAAGTAAAACACAGTCCGTCCA
Organism: Nicotiana undulata; assembly: GCA_005239495.1. Lineage (NCBI taxonomy): Eukaryota > Viridiplantae > Streptophyta > Magnoliopsida > Solanales > Solanaceae > Nicotiana > Nicotiana undulata. The sequence continues at coordinate 100,006 of ML241393.1, read as the reverse complement.
CATGGACTTTTTTCACTATTTCCTGCCCTAAATTAATTATATTTTCACTGTCACTGCACGCAGTAGCTGCGTCTACGCGGCTACTCCTCCATCCTCACATTTAATTTTCCCCATTAATGTTCCATTCTCTACAATTTGAAATTTGAAAATTGAACATGAAATAGCTACATGTCAGTGTAGGTATTTACTCATATTTCAGAAGTGAATTTACTCATTGAAAAAAACAATGGGCGGCTATCGAGCTGTTGCTGCCGCAGTCAGCGGCGATTCTTTCAAATCCTCGGCTGAATCTAGCTTCCGGGAACTTGATGATGTCTTTTTGCAGGTCTTTTTTTTTTTTTTCTTTGTGAAATTCAGTTCTCACTTGTCAGTGTGTGTGTGTGTGTGTGTGTGTTGTGTTGATAAGGATGATGTATATTTCAGACTCAAACTAGAATATGGCTTGGGGAAGTTCTGAAGATGAGGTTTGAGGAGCACCTACATATTTCTGATTTGCTTGCCGATGGGGATCTTCTGTAAGTTTGACTAGTTCTTTTAGTTGTTTGCACCGTCACACTGTTACATTTCCTTTCCCACTTGTTGGTTTAAATTTGATGTTTACTTGTATCCTCTTTGGCTCCGAAGAATATTGTAGCTTACTAGATGGTCAAGGGGGTATGACCTTGTATATGTTATGACCTCAATATTTCAATTCAACCGAGCTGGTAATCAATTTAACTAGACCAAAGGATCGAGATTGCAATGGAATTATAAAAATAACCAGGAAACTGTTTAGCGGTTACTACAATTAAGGAAACTAGATAACAATTACAACTGAAATATCAATTAATCTACTGCGAATTGCAGCTTCAGCTTAACAACTCCAATTCCTCATAACTTCAGTCACCAACATCAACTGCATTCGCTATTCAATAACCCTGCAATAATAACTTGAGTGGAAATTAATGGATATAAGAGTTTCAGAGAAGAAGAAGAGAGAAGAATCGAGAAGGGAAAGGATTCAGAGAGAAGAAAGAGAGAGAGGGAGAGCTAAGAGAGAAATGCACGAGGAAATAGAGTGATTTTACCAGAATTCATTATGCCCGACCCCACATCGGTTAGAGTTATTTATATCCTTTCTGAGAGTTGATCTGAGCCATTGGTTGCAATGAATCCTAGCCATCCATGTCAGATTAACTAATTTTTGAATTAGCTGTTAATCTTGTTTAGCTGCTAACTTTTACAACTGTGTCGCTTCTCTTTTCCTTTCCTTCTCTTTATTTCACGAATATAACAGTATTGACATTTGAAAGTGATAACCTGTGTAGGTTTGAAGTCTCCAAAGTATTATGGAATATGCTATTGGCCAAGTGTGGCGAGCTAAGACATTTGAAGTATGAACCACTTGGTTCACGGAGATGCAGTGGGAGATATATGCCTTACTCTAATGTTGACTCATTCTTGAAGGTAAGTCATAGCTGCATTCTAGTCTGATTTGGCTCTATTTCAACAGCCGATAATGCTCTTTAAGAGGGGGGGAAAAACCCCTTAATAAGACCCGACAAAAGGGGATAGCCTTGTAATCCCTTGTTTTGGCAGATCTGCAAAATACTAGGATTAAATGGTATCGATCTCTTCTCCCCATCAGATGTTGTTGAGAAAAAGAACATTCGTAAAGTTTGTATTTGCATAAGGGCACTTTCAAACAAGGCCTGTTCCAAACAATTGAAGGTAAGAATCTTTTCCCAGAGGCTATTCACTTCCTTCTGAAGAAGTTCTGCTTCTTTGTCTAGTTCTTATGTTCTCTGGGTTGCTAGTTATACTTCCTTACTTCTGCAATAAACCTGTTTGTACCCTTAGGTTCCTGACTTTGACTTGGTGACCTATACGGTAGTCATGCCAAAAGATATGGTCGGTGGCATTCGAAGAAGCTTGGAGACATCAAGCAGCCTTTCAAGTTCTTCTGGTTATTACTCGTATAAAGAAACAAGATCAAAACATATGGAGGTAGGTTAAATGCACCATTAGTAAAAAATATTGTACACTATTTTGTTTCTTCTTTTGTTCTCCTTATAACAAAAATGCTTAAACCCTTATATTAGAGATGCTAATATATCCATATGATGCTATAGAGAAATAAAACCAGAGAATCTGAAGGAAACTATGATTCTTTATCTGAAGAATCTGACGAGGCTGAGAGCAAGTTTGTGGGAGAAGAGTCTTATTGCTCATCTATGAATCAGCTTGAAGATAATAACGCCACAGATTCAGATGCAGACAATTCTATTGACGAACATTCAGCTGTTAGAAAGAATGGCAGAGAGAAAATTAGTGTACTCTCATGTTCTCATGACCACCATGTTTATAAATGTGATTTCTGCAAGTACGGATCAGAATTATCTAAAACTCTTCCATCTCAGTGTGCTAGGAATGACGGTACAGAAGATAGTTGTTCATCAATTTGCACCAATTCTCAATCAAGATCACATCATAGAACTTCTCAAGGAAATGGAGGGAAATATAGTACTACCAATGATAGGATACACTTTGATTATAGCGACCTTAACATGGTAAATGATGAGTCAGTTGTTGGAGATTCTACGTATGACAATGACGTGGAAAGTAGTTATATATCTAACTACTTAGCATTCTCAGATTCAGTTATTGGTGGAACTGATGGGAGTACTCCTGTACTGCAGAAAGGTGAAGATAATATTTTGAACCTATTTATGGCTATTGATTCTCATGAACCAAATTTAAGTGAAAGGACTTCCCAAATTGGACTTCAGAATAAATTTTCTGATACTGAAGATGCAGAAGTATCATCAACCACTAGCATGAGCTCTGTATTATGTCGGGTGCGTGCTTTGGATTTCGATGACCAATTTGATGCAGATGATTGTTTAGCAGAAGAAACTCCTTGTGCCTTGCTGGAAAATGATGCTGATAAGCCGTCTAAGTATGCATCTGCAAGTCATAATGCATTGAATGTTGCAGCCAACGAGCTCATGCTTCATGATACTAAAGAACCTTCTATAGTAAAACCTAAAATTTCTGCTAGTCTCACTGAGCTGACATATTCCTGTCCAGATGAATTGCAATTTGCTGCTAGAGAGCCTCTTACTGATAAAATTGTCTCATCGCACGGAAATAACTCAAATTATTTTGATGAAGAAATGGAGGCTGCAAGAAGTAAAGATAAGTTTGTTGATACTGCATGTAGAAATAATCTTAAGAATGTGTCTTTAGTTAACACTAGTGAAGGATGTGATGGTGATTCACAGTATCTGAAATTTGTTTCTGATGAAGTCAGTAGTACATGTGAACCATCCATGACTATGGATGGTGTTAACATGAATCAGAATTCTGTTATTTCTGCATATTGTTGTGAACATATTGAAAAAGGGCTCCCCTGTTCTTGCTCCCCTGTCTACGATTCAGGAGATGCAAGTGAAGTATGTGAACCAACAGTTCCAGGAGATGATGTAAGTATTCTTCATCGCAAATTTTCTTGAACTAACTCTTTAATTTACGATTTCAAGACTTTGCCTTTCAATCACATTGGTAATTTCTGTTTTATTTTTGTTAAATAGGGTGATAAAAAACATAAAGTATCATATGTGTTGGAAGAAAATGCTTCACAGAGGCGGCAAGAAAGAGATGCTGGTCAATTAAATGACAAACATCGTCAGAGGCCATTGCTGAAAACAGTTGCCAAAGGCACTGCACTTGTTGGTGTATTGTGTCTGTTGCTGCATTTCAGGTTTGTATTTCACTAATTCTTAAGATTCGTGGTCCTATTTCATTTGTTATTTTCTTTCCTCTCTCGATTAGTTGCAATCTTCTCTATTTGGTCAATCACCATAAATCTTGTGCCTTTTACATTGACAGTCGTAGGAGAAACAAACAGGAAAATAGTGAAGCCGGCCGTAGACCAACTCAAAGCAAGAAGTTCCGTGGCAGAGATTTCTCGTATGGGGATGGACAAAATGGACGTCGAGTAGATAGAGTTTATCCTTCAGAAAAACTCAGGTTCAAGAATTAGATTCTGGATCTTTGAGACTTAATAAGAAGCATGGCTGATTGGCTGGTTTTTCATATGTTCAGCCCGTCTCATTTTAGTGTAGAATAAGTATGAGGTATGGTTCATACCCTAATAGCACATTGAATGGTAATTTTTAGGTTTCCCTATGCCGCTTAAAGAAGAAAAAAAGGAAAAGTAAATAGCTGCTTACTTCCATGAGTTAATGTAATCTTGAAGGAATTAATGGCTACAATCTCTGTAGTTGGCACAAAGCATGTAATGATGGGAAACTAGCATCTTGTACCCATTTTTTAATTCGTACATCACGTAGAGTACTATTTATATACTTCATCTTTTCTTTTTTAATGATGTCCTCTGACGAACATTTATTTCTTTTATCTCATATTTTATCTTTTGAATCATGAAAGAATTCTAACATGACACTTATGAAAAGGGAAAAAAAAGGAAAGGAAAAAGATACTGCCCTTCTCCTAAGAAATAAGATCATATTTCCTTAAGATATGCATTTATATCAGAAGCATCGTAATTAGTTGAATCGATCAAAACACTAGGATTGTTTCATGTTGTATATGTATGATCCCTTGAAGACCATTGGGGTTGATTTGAGGAGGATTCCAACGAAGGTAGAAGCTGAAAATTTGTAGAAGGCCTCGTCTGCCTGAGGAATGCTGCGAATGCAAACGTCGGAAAACTTGCATGAATCGCGAAGGCGGACTGCATTTCGCGAAAGCGGAAGAAGGTTACCCAGAAATTGTAGAACTCAAATTGACTTCAATTATTACACAGGTATTCTGCACTACTGAAAATTTCTGCAGTCGGTGATTGAACTTAAAGTTGTGTTGCTGAAGTTTGAGAAATTTGAACCAAAATGCTTTGCTAAAACTTAGTTGCAGCTATCGTCTAATACCTGACACTGATTTGAACAAAGATCAAATTTCCCAAGCTTTTCTGATTCAATAGCACGGAGACTCGCGCAAAGGGTTAACAGTTGATAGGCAAGTCAAGCGGTAAAGCAGTAAATCCACTAAGAAAGGCACTAATAGCTATTCACTCACCAACAACAGCGGCAAGGCAAGAGTGGAAGGAGAAAAGAAAGAAGGATCAAGTCGAGTGTTGTTCGGTGTAATTGGGTTCAGCTGGTTCTAGTCGAACTAATTGGTAATGGTTGTAGTAGTTTTGTTTCTAGAGTGTGGAAATTGATTTGAAAAGTTCAGCTGGGGACTGTTTAAAGCTGGATTAAGATCGGAAAAACCAGCTGAAGTTGGCGAGGTGCTGAAGAAGGGACTGTTCTGCAAAGGCGATACTCATTCTTAAGTTTCCATTTCTTTTTCAGTTTTCTTTAACAGAAGTTTCAATACAGTTTCATTCTTTAGTTTTTGCAGAAATTTCAGATTGCAACTTTTTGCCCAGTTTAATTTTTGAGAACCTGCTGCTGTTTCTTAGCTGAAATCTGTTGAATTACTTGAAATTGAGTTCTAAACTGAATTCTTCTTTGTTAGCTGCTGTTTGAATCGAATTAGCTGTTAGAAGATTCAATTCAGGGTTCGAGGATTTGTTCCAAAATTCTGGTATTCTGCGTACCCGATTGAGTTTGTGTTTTGGAAACTTGAATTTGAAGTTTCGATTTGGAGTTTTATTGGGAAGGGTTTGTGATTGAATTCGGTATCTGCTGTGTAATATATGCATGGGCCAAAATCCGACTAAGTTCAGCAAATGTGAATGAACAAGTGTAGAAGTTATGGCCGAGGTCGAGCAGGGCCCAATAGCAAGGAGTCGCCAAACAAGATATCAAGACCGAGGTCGAAAAGAGAAGCATAGGAGTAACGACTAGAATAGTCTTGGAATTACCAAAAGGAATATTCAATCGAATATTCCCATGATTGTACTTTTTAGGGTTCTCTAGGAATATTCCATATAAATAGTACTCCCCCTGTTCCAGTTTATGTGAACCTATTTCCTTTTTGGTCCATTTAAAAAAGAATGACCCCTTTCTAATTTTGGAAATAATTTTGCTTAAATTTGCAATTCTACTGTTAATGAGAAGCTTTTATAACCACACAAATACTCTGAGCCCCTTTTTGACTTGTTTAGGACCATAAATTCTAAAACTCATCATTTTTTCTTAAACTCCGTGCCCCGTCAAACAGGTTCACATAAATTGGAACGGGGGAGTAAGAGATAGGGAGCAAAAAGGGGATATTCATTTTTCTGATAAGAACACTTGTAAGAAGTTGACTCTTGAGGGATAATATAAAAAGCTTGCTCTACTGTGATTGATTTTGTTGTTTATTCTACCTTTTCACTCACACGATCCAAGAACAATTTGTCCACTTTCATATCTAGTTATCGCACGTTGTAGTCAGATGGAAGAATCATCCACATCATTCAATATTTGGGTGAATCATTCTTCCTATTTACATTTATTGTCATTTATCATATTTATTGCTTGCCATTATTCCCTCACTCATTCATAATCATTAAACACCCCTTGGTATTTAATAGCCTTGAATGCGGTTTTATGTTCTCAGATCTATGATTTATTATATTTAACTAGGATTTGTCCATTATCATCTTATTTAATTAGTTTAACAAAAATCTTAACACTTTTTGGTCAAACAATATACTAGTATTGTTTGGACGCGAATCAGTTCTGAAGGTTTGAAACTGTTTACAGTGTATTGAAACCAAAGTGGGAAATATCATCTGAATTTCAATCCCTCTTTACTAAAGTCTTTTTGGAATGGAGGATATTTGTAGTTCTAAAAAAGCAACTTGATTTTTCGGGGAATTGGGACAGTCTGGTGTGAATTGAATCAACATGGGTCAAATTTGAGCTGCAAAATCTGCAGCAAAACAGCAACTCAAGGAGGTATCCCGAAAATTTCAGACTTCGACTTCCATGCAGAGCTGATCTCAGCACTGATTTATGAATTCTCAATTCTGCACAGTTATTTCTGCACAGTTCAGTTTTTGCACTGTCAAAAATTCTGCAGTTTGGTTCAGTGGGGGTTTTGCGAAACTGATTTAGAAATTGGTTGTGACAGGAAGTTGTCGAAGTTATTTGTTGATGACTCTTACAGTTTAAGTTCGTATGTACACACTGCTTGAGGACTGTTCGAACTGGAACAGGAGAACACCTGCAGATTTGAAAGGACTTGATCTTTTGGTATCATTGGAAGTTTTGGAGCTGTTTTGAAGAAGGCTTTGGAGCAGATTGTAACAGTTTCAGTTGGAATAAAAAAGTTCGACATAGCCTTTTCATTACTGTCCTGTTTTAACAACCTGCCAACTGTGATTAGGAGTCTTATTTTTTGCATCAATTCTGAAATTGTACTTTTCATTCCCTGATGAATGTAACAGAAGAAATTTCCAAAAAGGTGTCCAGTTTCTTTAATTAGTGTAACTGTTTTCTTCTAATTTTTCAAATCTAAACTAGATAAACTTGATTATTGTTCTTATTAAATAGTATTAATCTAGTTTCTTGTGTGCTCTACTTTCTGTTCGTGCTAATTTTTTCACGCTTCTCTTTTGTTTTATTGTATGTTGATTTGATTCATAGTCCGTTAGCTTAGTTATCCTTCTTTGTTGTTGACATAAACTCCACTTTAAACCGAAACTTGGTTACCTATTGATTTGAGAAGTTGGTTTGTGTAAAGAATTGTTAACCCTTGTGAGGGAAAATGCTGAAGTGAGACAGTTCCTATAGGGCGTAGGCTTCCCTAAAGGTAACGAGGTGTGCAAAGGTACCGCTCTGCTCTCTCGCGACCTCTACTCTAATCAAAAGACTATAGGTCCCTACCCTCTTTAACTTTTATTCTAAAAAAGGGCAGCCCGGTGCACTAAGCTCCCGCTATGCGCGGGGTCCGGGGAAGGACCGTACCACAAGGGTCTATTGTACGCAACCTTACCCTGTATTCTACAAGAAGCTGTTTCCATGGCTTGAACCCGTGACCTCCAAGTCACATGACACCAACTTTACCAGTTACGCCAAGACTCCCCTTCCAAAATATAATAACAATCGACTCTGCTGGGGATCGAACTCAGAATCTTTTGTTCCGTAGACCAGAATCTAACGGATTGAATATCTTTTATAAGGAATCAGAGGAATATGCGATGATTTTTTCCCGGAAATTCCCAAGGAAAAATACGGACTATTCCTTCCTTTCTATCGAATCGTTCGTATCCACTTCCTACATTCCAGGAAACTGTGCACCACAAATAAGAGCTAATAAAGAGACCCACAATTCCGTAGAAAGACATCAAGATTCCTTGTGAAAAAAAAAAGATTTGCTGAGGCGAGCAAAAAAGTCAAATCCAAGATAACTGGAAGTTCCAACTAATAAGTGTTAGAACATGCACGGCGGAAGCAAGCATACAAACCAGGCATCAAGTACATGTGAACTAGACAATGATATAATTGCTAGATTAGAAGCACTAACCTTTTGAAATCATTGCACAAGTTCTCCACACAACAAGAATCCAGGGCTGCATTCTTTTGCTATGGTCCTAATAAGACCTTGGACGAATTTGCTTTGAGGGCAAGAACAATACAACTCTAAAAGGTGAGTTATTGGGTGAAATTTTTTCTCATTAAGCAGACACGTTTTTCAGCCAAAATTAGGGCTCCAAAAACGTATAGGATTCTGCTTGTGCAAGTAGATACCTACTCTAACTCTACCGGATGACTTTTCTCCCAAGTCACTTTTTAACCAAGTCAGTCCAGGTTTTTACTAGGCAAGCAGGGACCACAGAAATAATAAGAGACTACTAATTATAGTATTAATTCGAAATTTTGCATGAATTAATTCCTACTATAATTAATTGCAGTTTATTTCACTAAAAAACTGCAAATTGAACTCCTCAACATGAATTTCGAAAATTCACACTTATTTTAATTCCCCATGTTAAGATCCCAAATATCAGTTAATTAAATTAAATCACTAACAATTTAATGTAATCAACTAATTAAATCCTTTATAATTCCGCTTAAACTATTTCATGTGACGGATACAAAATCCACCGGCCGGGTTTTCACATGAAAACTTATAAGCTTACATAAAGGGGTATCATCAAACTCATAACCGAGTCATGGATTCTATCAACTAATTATTATTTCGCAAATGCTATTCGTTATTGTCGAATCTATTAGGCATACACTAACTCTGAATAGAGTTGTACCTTTTGATAAATCAAAACAATAAACAAATCACATTGATTATCATAATTATATCAAGATTAGGAGTATAAGCTCATTCAATGAATTAGAGAAAATGTTTTACACATATTCAATACAAAAATATATTTTCTCTACTTGGTCCGTTCAATATACACTAAATATACTAGCACAAGAAGTCGGAGTAAAACCACTCCCATAATCAAGACAAATTATACTATAATCTTGTGCTACAATCATCAAGATATTTTGCCCAATAATATCTTCGAGGGTGAACATAGTTTATTAATTATGAGAACCGACAATTTAATCTTCTGTGTTTGAGCTAAAAATCCATACACTAAATTGTCTACTACATAGCTAAAGGACACACATGTAACAAATGAACTATTTAAAAAGGTACTTTATTGAATTTAATAAATTAAATAAATATTTGTTCCATAAAGAATAAAAAGCACAATACTATGTCTAAACCGCATGGTTAATATATAGTATATCGCAACAATCCCCCACTTAGACTCATAGCACTGCGTCTACTACTCTAATACCCATTCCTTCTACATGCTTGTGTATAATCTTCTGTGGCAAGCTCTTTGTAAACGGGTCTGCCAAATTGTCCTCTGACGGAATCTTCAACACTCTTGTATCATCTCTGTGAGTTATGTCCCGAATTACGTGAGATTCTCAATAGGCTTACTCCTTTTATGGCTTCTTGGTTCCTTCGAGTTTGCAACTGCACCACTATTGTAACAATGAAGTACAATCGGTGCTTGAACTGAAGGAACTACATTAATCTCTATTAGAAAGTTCCCGAGCCAAACACCCTCTTTAACTGTTTAAGCTACGTATTCGGCTTCCATGGTGGAATCAGCAAACCCCTTGCATTGCCAAGTCAAATAGAGGACTAGTAAAAGCTAGATAATGGAGGGATTTTAAGAGATTTAGTTGACTTGTTGATGATAGTCAAGATACTAATGAGTTGGAGTTTGGATGGTTTTAACATCAATTTGTGTCGAAGAGTGCTTTAGTCCAGATACTCTTAACTTGATGGATATTAGAGAATTTAGCAGCCTAATGATAAGTTCTGCCCTATTTTTTAAGCGCGTACGGATAAGTCTTAATTACAATTCCTAAATAAAGTAATATGTCAAATTGTACCAAAAGAGAGTCAACATTGTATAATTTTGGAAGCAATTTTATTACGTCCTTCTAATTTAAAATTTCAAATAAGGTAAACCCCACCAATCCTTTTCTTCAGTAAAAAATATTGAGAGCCAAGGTAAAAAATGTTCAACGCCGAAGACTGAACAATACAAATATAATGCAGTAAAAGCAGTGGTTAAGACTTGACTTTTCATTCAATTTCGAAGAAGGAAATATACAGAAAAATAAACATTACAAGTTCTAATACCCCCACCCCCACCCCCACCCCCACCCCACCCCTTTTTTAACTTTTAAGTCCTAGCCTGGACCAAAGGCGAAGACATTGGAGAGTGAGGAGAATTCATAAAATCATCCAATTTTCTGAACGATAAACTAATCTCCAATTTACATTGTAATTTCTTGACTCCTCCCTCAGTTCCTTTACGTTGAATCACAAAGTTATTAATCCTTCTTAATGCAATCCTCATAGTTTCATCATCCATATTTGCAAAACATACTCTAAACCAACCAGGCTCTGAACAATGAAAAGAACAACCAGGCGAAACATTAAGTTTAACTTCATTAATAATTATTCGCCAAAGTTCGAGTTCAGATTCAAATGTTTGTTCCTTAAGTAGCCTTCTCAAATCCATCCATATAAACAAACCAGCGTTACTCTTCAATGTGTTAATTCCCACTTGTGCAAGTCCCTTAGTAAACATGCCATGTCTTTTTTGTAACCTTTCACTACTCTCACCAATAAATTTCGTAACGAATTTTTCGTCCGATAGCATGTTTGAAATCAAGAATTGAGTTTGTGTTGAAACTAGCCCGAAACTCGACATTTTTCGGGCACAGTTTGTTACAACATCGTTGTATGAGTAAATAATCCCGACCCTGAATCCAGGGAAGCCCAAATCCTTTGACAAGCTATAAACAATGTGTATTAAATCGCGGTCGCATTCAACGTCTTCCTCCATTATTACTTCGGAAATGCTGATGAAATCGGGCTTGTTAAAGATTGTGGCAGCGTATATTTCGTCGCATACGAGGTGGATGTTTTTCTCGTTAATGAACCTTACTGTGTCTTTTAATGTTTCCCTGTCTAAGATTGTGCCCAGTGGATTAGATGGATTGTTTAAAAGCAAGCCTTTTACGGTAATATTGGATTCTTGAGCTTTTTGGTATGCAGTTTCTAAGGCTTCTTTTGTGACCATGAAATCGTTAGAACTTTCACAAACAACAGGAAAAAGTTGCACTCCAGTTCGCCACCTCAAATCTCTGTCAAATCTGCAAATAAAAAAAAATTGAAAATATTTATTAGTACTTCAATATTTTGTCTATTTGTCCCAGAAAAAGATTTAAGGAGAATTTCTTTTTGAAAACCATGCATGTTACACGATCCGTCCTATAATTTGTTTGATCGAACACGAATTTAAGTGGGGAAAAAAAACAAAGGCTTCTTCGTGAGAATTAACTATGCTTAATTAAAATATAAAAAATATATCGTTATTACTAATGTAGAAGTGGTACTATTTGTTTATGCTCCAAAGAGGCATACTATACATTAATATAGGAGTTGGTATGAAGAAAATGTAAATATTTGAATATAGAATATGCTGTTAATCTTTTCTGGATTAAATAAAATACATAAAATAGAAAGAAGTGGTGGAGCAAAGCAGTTACGGGTTATTCATAATGCTAGGGTTTGGGGTGAATGACTAAGGTATGAGAATCACCATAGGCTGTAGTGGAATGAACTAGGATCTCTCGACTTTTAATTGGAGATTTCGGGTTTGAGCTTTAAGAATAAAAAAATCTTGATAGAGAACGCTTCTCCCTTTAGTATACGTCTTATATGGCGCGAATTAGTCGAGACGGCTATAGGATACTGGACACAGTGGCGGACCCAAGTGGTGGCCAGCGGGTTCAACTGAACCGGCCGTTTCACCAAAAAATAATATTGTGTATATGTATAAATTAGGATTAAAGCTGTGTAAATTTTGTATAAATATTTATTTGAACCCACTTGACAACTACTATTTTACGACTTAAGTTATATACTTCTAAGATTGAACCTGCTTGCACAAAATCCTGAGTACGCTACTGAGAGAGGAGAAAGCAAAAATAAATACTAAGATATGAGATGGTGCTTTACCCTGGATAATAGGGTGTTGGAACCAGAAATGCCTCTCCAGGATCAGCCAAGCAGAAGGCCAGTAATTCATGAGCTCCAGTAGCCCCTCCACTCATAACTATGCGCTCTGCCTCAAATGTTATTGTGTCTCCTCTCACTTTTGCCATGAACCTTGCAACAGCCTGCACATATATATATATATACAACACCGTTGGAAAAAAAAAGAAGGGAAAATAAATAAATGCTGATATAATAATTTTTCAGGTTTTAGTTCATACACTTCGGAATTCTGGCAAACCATGATAATCTTGATAAATTGCAATATCCTTGAAATCTTCAGATCCTTCACCTGTGCAAATGGAGGCTTTTGGATTCTTCACCACCCATTCTTGTATTAAATCAAAGCAAAGCTGCAACAACATCAACAATTTGACTGAGCATAGCGTTTAGAAAAAGAATGACTTTTTGACACGTACCAAAAGTTCATGCTTTTAAAAATAACGTAAACATTCTATAGCTATAAAAGTATATCATTAAAGATAATTAAAAAGATCTAAATATATTAAGATAACATTCTTTTTTTAGAACGGACTAAAAAGAAAAGAGTATCATATCATATAGAACCGAGGAAGAGTGTTACTAGTTTTTTCTTGTTACCTGATTTTCTGCAAGACCCATCTGAATAACCCCATCAGAATTTTGTGTTGGATGAAAAGGATCAATTTCATAAGCCTTCCAACCATCAAAATAGGCTGAGTTTTCACCATGCCCATTATTGGTTGCTACCTTAGAAAGCAACTCATTGTCGATGGTTGAAATGAACCCCATCTTCTCAATCTTAATTTCTTGAAACGAGACAATCGAATAAAAGAATAACAAGAAAATTACGTACGTAATTAATAATTCTCAATATTTGTAGAATGGGATATCTAAGCAGTAATCATGTCCTATTTATAGTTACGTTGTTGTTCATCACACGCTCTATTGTTTAAGTGGTAAAGAAGTTTCCATGAAGTAAACGACCTAACCATTCGAAAGCTCTATCTCTCTGAAAATTTATTTTGAGATATGGTGGGCGGCTTACTATGTAATAGTGTGTTAATAACCCACTACTTATGGACTGGACATGGCCCCATCTTTCGTTAATCTCCTCACTTTCCTCCCTACTAAACACAAGTACAATTAGGATATATATTATCCCAATTTATGTAATATTTTTCCCTTTTCGAGATTTAAATTTGTACCATAAATTTGGACATAAAAACTATTATAAGTCACAATAATTAATAATTTAGTAAAATAAATATGAAAAGATTACAATGAAAAATATTTTTTTTTGACTTTTGAAATCGGAACGCCATCACGTGAATTGGGACGTATGGAGTATGATTGATGCTCAACATATGTTTTCAATGTTTTAAAGGTTGGATTATGCTATGGATAGAGAGGCTGTTTCTGATATACCTTTGACTCAAGAAGAAACTTTTACACGTATCAGTACGTTATATATCTTATTTTTTGATTTACTGAAGTGATCAGATAGCGTAAGAAAATTTATTTTAAAAAAATAGAACTCTTAAAACTATGTTATATGATGTGATCACAATCATGTGGATCGTGTCTTCATCGTTTTGATTAAATGCAATACGCTATTAACTTTCCAACAATATGGTCCATGCATAATAATCTACTGAAATATACCTTCTGTGGAAAACATTTAGCAGTTTATCATTAAGGAAAAAGGAAAAATTGTATAAATCCGGAAAGGCTGGTAATTATTATCTTCTTACACACACATGATATGTTTTGCTTAAAACATAAAGTTGAGTTTAATAAGCCATATAATTTCGTCCGCGATGAAGCTAGTCATGCTCATGCTCATAAATAGGAAAGGAAAACTCGATTGAACAATTTCCATATTAGCAATCTCTCCGTGTAATTCCAACAACAGATGCGCGGTCGGAGCATCACATGTTTCTTAACTGATATTCACATATAGTACAATTCACTTACGTATACACTAACATCATAAAGAATATTTATACTACCAACAAGAGTTATCGTGGAGCTCCATAACAAGTGATCTCGGGTTTGAATTTAGTGTGATATCGTCTTATTAGAGAGCACTCTCAATATGAGATTTTTCGGAGCAAATCCAAATTTAGTCGTGTCCCAATGTTGGCGGATGCACCTTAGTGTAAGCGGTGTCATCCAACACCGCTTCGTCGGAAAAATTCACTTAACATGTGTAACTTATTAATATGTACAAAATATATCTTATTAAATAAACAAAAAGGACGCAATTTTACATATACTTCTCGCTAGCTCTACTGGTCAAGCGCTTCTTTTTTTTAGGAGGGGTCCTGGGTTTAGCTTCATGCTGAGTAAGATTTTTAACATTTTCTGCTAAAAACTTGTTTTTCCTCCAAGTATATTCCATGATAAGTTTTCTTACTATTTTTTACTTTCTATCTTTTTCTTAAGGGAAAGATGAAGTTGGTCCGAACCCAAATTGTAAAGTCAAATAATGAAAGAGTTTTTAAGTGATTGCTTAGTGTTTATATATAGAAAAGGTAGTATTTATTATTATGTCTAGCAAGAATATTCTGAATGCATTTCAAAAAATAAAAACTTGTCGAAGAGGGTTGTAGTATTATACTTGAATTCATTTTTTTAATAAGATTCGAATTTATATTATTTTTATGTGTATCGTGACAGTAATTTATCTATTTGTACACTTCATTAAATGTGACACCACTTACGAAAAATCCTGCGCCCGTCCTTGCCAATATAGGTATCGAACAGTGGGTGAAAAAGAAAATATTTATGCTTTAGATATATTTTAACCTATTATAATAGACTAGTAGTTAATCATCAATTAATGTCTAATTATAACAAAAATTTACCTTTAAATACTTTTTGAAATGACCTAGTAATATTTTATAAATTGAATACATAAAACTAAACTCACTTTCATTCGCCATAAGTTTTAGCATATTAAAAATGTTTTCCACATAAGGGAAACTATTGATATCCTAATTTGGGTTTTAGGAGGGGCGGGGGGTTACTTTGATATTATTATCTTTCTTTTTTTGGCCATGAAAGCGTGCACAGAATATTGTGGTTCCCACTTAGGTCTACTTAAATAGTTGTCAACCTTAACTACTATCAACGCGCTTACCTTTTCCACAGCTTATTAATACATTAAACAAGAGTCGATCTTTTGCGTGGACACTTGGATAAGTTTGGGAATAAAAGAAAGAAAAAATATTAGGTGATAGTATAATTTACAACAACAACAAACTTAGTATGATCCCAACATATGGGGTCGGGAGAGGGTAGTCTGTACGCAGACCTTGTTCCTACCTAATGTAGGTAGAGAGACTAATTCCAATAGACCCTCGGTTTAGGAAGGGCAAGAAGAAGAAAAGGAAAACAAGAAAGAAAGAAAGAAGGGAGAGAAAAGAAAAAAGGAAGAGATAAAGGATAAGTAGTACCAAATAAAAGCAACGAGAAATACAATAACTGAGGCGAACAAAACCACATATATAACGTAATAAAAATCTAAGAATATGAGGGGACATGCATGCTACTAAGACTATCGGTGAACAACTAAAAACTACCCACTAGCATTCTACCTTAATCCTCGATCTCCGCACCCTCCTATCAAGGGTCATGTCCTCAGTGAGCTGAAGCAGCACCATGTCCTGTCTAATCATCTCTCCCCAGTACTTCTTAAGCCTACCTCGACCTCTTCTCAAACTCTCCATGGCCAACCTCTCACACCTCCTGACAGGAGCATCAATGTTTCTTCTCTTAACATGTCTGAACCATCTTAGCCTCAACTCCCGCATCTTGTCCTCCACGGAGGCTACTCCCATTCTGTCCTGAATAGCTTCACTTAATCTTATCTCTCCTGGTACACCCACACATCCATATCAACATTCTCATCTCTGCTACCTTCATCTTCTGCACGTGGGAGTTCTTGACTGGCCAACACTCAGCCCCATACAACATAGCCAGTCGAACCACCACTCGATAGAACTTACCCTTAAGTCTTGGCGGTACATTCTTATCACATAAAATAGCAGAAGTGAGCCTCCACTTCATCCATCCCGCTCCGATGCGATGTGTGACATCTTCGTCAATCTCCCAGTTACCTTGGATAATAGGTCCGAGATGCTTAAAACTCGCTCTCTTGGGGATAACTTGAGCATCAAGCTTAATCTCTACGTCTGCATCATATGTCTCGTCACTAAATTTGCACTCCAAGTATTCGGTCTTGGTTCTACTCAGTTTGAAACCTTTAGACTCCAAGGTCTGTCTCCAAACCTCCAACCTCGTGTTAACTCCGGTTCGCGTCTCGTCAATCAACACTAAATCATCGGTAAATATCATGCACCAAGGCACCTCCCCTTGGATGTATCGCGACAGTACATCCATCGCCAAGGCAAATAAAAATGGGCTAAGAGTCGATCCCTAGTGTAACCCCATCTCCACTGGGAAATTCTACGAGTCACCGCCCACAGTCTTCACCCGAGTCTTAGCATCATCATACATATCCTTAACCACCCTAATGTACGCTACCAGAATGCCGCTAACCTAAACACCTTCACAGGACCTCCCTCGGGACTTTAACGGACACTTTCTCAAGGTCAATAAACACCATATGCAAATCCTTCTTCCTTTCCTTGTACTACTCCATTAATATCCTTACAAGATGAATCGCTTCCGTAGTCGAACGCCCCGGCATGAATCCAAACCGATTCTTGAAAATAGACACACACCTCCTCACCATGACCTCCATTACCCTCTCCCAAACTTTCATAGTGTGACTCAACAACTTGATACCCTTATAATTGTTGTAATTTTGGATATCACCCTTGTTCTTGTAAAGCGGAACCATCGTACTCCACCTCCATTCCTCGGGCATTTTATTCGTCTTAAAAATAACATTATACAGCCCAATGGGCCACTCCAAATCTGCCCGCCCCGCGCTCTTCCAGAATTTTACTGGGATGTCGTCTGGCCCTGTCGCTCAGCCCCTTCACATCTTACGCATCGCCCCTTACACCTCCTCTATCGTAATCTGCCTACAGTACCCAAAATCCTGCCGACTCTCGGAGTGCTCCAACTCACCTAGTACAATGCGTCTATCCCACTCCTCGTTCAACATGAGGAGGGAACACCCTCTTCTACTTGGTTCAATTTGCAACATATACACTTAAACTACGTTGTATTTATATTACCTTATGAACTTTTGTTTCAGTGTCTATTAAAACCATGGCACTTTTTCACATTTAATAAAAAATTATTCTTCTTAAAGGCAAATTTTGGCACATTTTTTAGCTAAATATATATATAAAAGTTAGCTGGAACTTATTTTTTGGCGTAATTACGGTTCTAAATTTTGAACATATATGGGGTAAAATATGTTCATATTTAACGATCGCATGAGAAAGTGACACGTGGAGCCGGAGACAGAAGACAATAGAACTCGAAGGCAATGATCTCGTATGTCATCGGAGAGGATGATATTCATAAAAGCAAAATAAATGCCTGCCATCCGGTAGCGTTAAATGAAGAATATTCTATTGCATTAAGTGCATGATCTGTTACAGAGAATATGGCATTCACTGTCCACGGTCACACATTTTTCAATGGCCCTCATGATTATCATTAAAGAGGTGCTTGATCCTAGGACTTTGTTCCCTAGGTGCAACTATAAATAGTGAGTTCTATTATCCTTGAAGGGGGTGAATTTTCTGACAAGCATACATTATATTCTATCAAAATTAAAGTTCAATACCATCTTACGTTCTTGCTTATTTATATGGTTCTTACTACTCCTGGTAGCTAAGTGCCCGGGACTAAGATATCTGTCGTTTCATTTCAATTTCAAGGCTAAGTCATACATTTTTGTCTAATTCATCTATCATTTTTTGATCAAATTAATTCGCTTGTCTATTACTAACTTGTTTAAATTTTTGTTCTTAGCAAAAATTATTTAAAATGGTAGATAATGGTGTTACCAACACACACCACGTTGAAGTCCAATGAAATCAGCCTCCGCACGAAGATTCCATCAGCGATACCCGCAACGAGGGGAACGAGGCCACGCTTGTCCACGACGGCCGATATCTGCGACATGTTCGGAAGGCGACTCCTGATGACACTGAAGACGAGCATGTCTTCGAAACATTAAAGATCTTGAAGGTGCAACAAGGGGCCATAATAGACCATCTCACACGGCAGGATCAGGCCATGACGCAATTAAAGAAGGCATTGTCGGTTGCTTCCAACAATGCGAATGGACAAGGTGCAGTTCCTCCCGGTGATCCCGCGAATCATACAATGTAGAGAGTTGATAACAACATACCAAAGGGAAAAGTCAGCTTTGATAGGGCCGGGGGAACGGTGGCAGACCCGATAACGACAATGAGAATGTCCTTTTAAAATCGAAGTCATGCGGTTCATGAGGGAGATAAACACCCGGATGGATCAAATTCTGGGTGCACCACCAGTGCTGAAAAGCGGATTCACAGAACTATACCCAGCTGCCGTTCAAACCAAGAGCAGCACCAGAATTGATCTCGAAGCGGTTTAAAATGCCTGACATGCCAAAGTATGATGGAACTTCATATCATTCGGGAGCACATTAACACATATACTACGGCGGTGAAGGGGAACGATTTAGCTCCCCATGAGATTGAGTCAGTCTTACTGAAGAAATTTAGGGAGACCCTTATGAAGGGAGCCTTGATATGGTATTCGCTTCTGCTCGATCACTCCATAGACTACTTTAAAATGCTCGTGTACTCTTTTATCAAGGCCTACGCCGGGGCCAGAAAGGTACATGCCCAAAAAGATGACATATTCAGGATTGCACAAGGAGAGTCCGAGTTGCTACGGGAGTTTGTGACCAGATTCCATAAAGAAAGGAACTGTAGATCTTATTATGCTTTATGATATTCTTATGCATCTCCTCCAATCGAACATACTTTTCTTCGGCAGAAGCAAGCTCTTCAACTTTGGAATTTAAGGCTGCCTCCAAATTATTCAATCTATCAGCGGAGGCAGCCTCACGATCGGATGCAGCAAGAACGACATTATGGACTTCACCCCATTTGGACCCAGTTTCTTCAAATTGAGCCCTCAATGGGGCGACCTCTTGGCTAAGGCTCGCTACTTCTTGCTCGCTTTGCTGCGACCGAGCCTGCAACTTAACAGCCTCAATAGCTAGAGCTTCCAATTCGGACAGGCGGACAACAATTTGGTCCCACACGGGCAAAAGTTAACTGTGCTTGGAGGTAAGTTCCTCCTTATCACGAATCAGCCTTTGAAGGCCCTCGGAAGCAAGGAAGTTGTCCTGTAAAACAAGAATACAAATTCAAAACCCTGCCATAACACATATAGAATAAACGATAGAGAAAACAATGACTATACTGATATTGTGTTGTGCATGGCATTGTTCAACAAACAGTCTCCCGAGAGATCCCTTTTTTTTTTTTCTGAAAACAAAGGCTTCTGATAGTTTTCAAGTTCCACCGACCGAGACTGCAGATGGTATCTGGTAGAAACTGATAGAGTAACGTTCCTTCTCCTTTGAGGATCTTCTAAGGGGGAAACATAATTTTGCCTCAGGTTCCCATGAACTGGGGACCGGGGAAGAGGGACGTCATCTTCTCGGGAAACTACGACCGGTGGATATTGTGTTACAGTTTCTAGTGGTAGAAACAAAGTTGGTGAAGAAGGAGATGAGGCAGATGGAGTTGAAGGATGAGAAGTGGATGCGGTAAAGGCAGTGTTGGTTGTTGGTTAGTCATCAACCAAAGACGGCAGGGACCCGGTACTCAGCCTCACGATACCGGTCATGAAGACTGGGATTCGGAAACTGGAGTTGGAATTTTCCACCATATCATACTCACCCCATAGTGTCAGGGCATCGTCCTCGGTTGGTGTAACTAACTCGACAGATTGAGCATTCTGTTGAGCTGAGGAAGGTCATCATCTTCTATGTAGATAAGCTCCCTCCTTGCTAGCTTCTCCATCATCGTTGATCACCACGGTGTTTGTGGCCGGCTTGGGCGGGGGGCTCATCACCACAACTTCCGGAGATGACTCAGGTGCTTCACTCTTTGCCTTTTTATTTCCCCCCCCGTCCACGGAGGAACGTCTTCTTTTTGGTTGCTTGTTCTCCGGCTGGGGACTGCGAGAAGAAGCACTTTCATCATAATCATGCCCAGAGACACCTGTTCGGGTAAATGCCTCCTGAAACAGCCTCGCCGCATCAATAGGATCAACCAAAACGTCCTCCTCGGGGACGACGATTGAGCCCTGAGGTAGATCTGAATTCAACAATGAATAAAAGGTTAATCATCTTCCTTACACGAAAGAGAAAAAATGAGATGAGTTTAAATTACCATAATTTTTGGACTTCCACCCGTATTTAAGGTCTAGTCCTTCCACGTATGGGTCTCGGGCGTAGTAACATCCAAAATCTTTTGGAACCACTAGTTCAAGACTTAAACCCCCGGTGGAACCCACCGAGTTTCTGAAACAATTAAAAGAAAAAGAACCGGTAACAGTATGAGGTGCTCTTTAACTAGAAGAAGAGACAAACGATGAACTTACGAGTACGGTTCCACAACTCCAAAAACGATGAGACTGGGGCCGACATGATGTCTTTGGTGGTAACTGCAACGAACTGTTCCATCCATCCACAGTCATTGTCATCATCCATGCTGGCTAGTAGAGCATGGTGACCACGTTTTCTGAAGGTTATCATTCCCCCGCGAAAAATCTTGAGGGAATAAAGGTTCATTAGTCGAGATAGTGTTAACTCCTCTCTCGTCTCTTGGAACAAACGGTGAAGACACGCGACTGTCCTCCACACAGAAGGATTTACTTGTGCCAGGCACACCTGGTAGCAGATGCAGAACTCCATAATAACGGAATCAAGCTCCCTGCTCAAAGAGAATGACCCCAAAGCAAAGAGATATATATAAAAATATGTGAAACCCTTCTTGGGAAGGGTTATTCGCTCCGCCAGATCAGGAGCGATAATGTCTAAATCTTGGCAATGACAGTCTTCCTTCAAAGCGAGAATACGTAATGAAGGACGGATGGAAGAAGGATACACGCCAACGGCCCACGTACGAGGGTTAGCAGAAGGAAACTTCTTTTCGAAGTCTTTAGTTGTGACAAGACTTCTTGGGATGATGGTGCTCACCGTAGGAGCAACCTCATCTGCTTTACCTTTGTTCTTTGAGGAACTAGGGTTTTTGGAAGAAAAAGCCAATTTTTATCAGAAAAGAAGGAAGGAACTAGGGGCATTAAATGCGCAGAGACGTGCGTCTAATCAACCTTCAGAAACTTTTCAGATAGTGTCAGAGAATTTCCCGCCAAGAAAGGTATCTCTGCCAACTTCCCGGTGACACAAAGTTATGCCCCCGGAAAGCAGGGGGACTATCCGTATGGGATAAAATATGTTCATATTTAATGATCGCATGAGAAAGTGACACGTGGAGCCGGAGACAAAAGACAATCGAACTCGAAGGCAATGATCTCGTCTGTCATCGGAAAGGATGATATTCATAAAAGCAAAACACATGTCTATCATCCTATAGCATTCAACGAAGAATATTTTATAGCATTAAGTGCATGATCCGTTACAGAAAATATGACATTCACTTCCCACCGTTACACATTCTTCAATGGCCCTTATGATTGTCATTAAAGAGGGTCTTGATCCTAGGACTTTGTTCCCTATGTGCAACTATAAATAGTGAGCTCTTTAATCATTGTAGGGGTCGAATTTTCTGACAAGCATAGAGTACTATATTCTATGAGAAGTTCAAAAACATCTTACTTTTTTGCTTATTTATATGACTCTTACTGCTTTCGGTAGCTTTGCGCCTGGGACTAAGATATATGTCGTTTCATTTCAATTTCAATACAATCTTACATTGTCGTCTAATTCATCTATCATTTGTGGATCAAATTAATTCACTTGTTTAAATCACGTATAAATTCAACTGTATCATTTTACGGGTAAATAAAACAAATGGTACTTATTTGAAATTAACTTAACTTTCGGTTTAAACGCACATATTTTACTCTAACGAGCTTGGCTGGAATTTTACCTTTTCTGGCATGGCTATAGTTTTAAATTATAAGCAGACGCATTTCATTTAAGGTTAAATAACTTTTTATTCTGCTTAACGTACACCCTCATTTTTTGGGAATCACTATTCTATCATATTTATAATAAGGTTTGGCCAAAACTCTATTTAGAGATTTAGCAATTTTACGAAAGATATGGCTTGGAAATTGGAATTTTGTCATTCAGAATATTCTTAAAATAAAATTATTTAAACTTAAGATAATTAACGCACATTAAAGAGTTTTCTTTTTTGTTTAGTTAGCTATTCGGATAATATTCCCACACGCTTCTGTGCTGTTACTGATAGCTCTTCATTACCAAATCTTTTGCCGGTGTTGACGTTATCTCTAAAATTTATTCTCCCTCTGCACTCTGCACTATGTACTATTTGTATTGTATTAGTTATTAACCTGGAATCTTAGTTTGACTAGCATGTTATATAAATAGTACTTGAAATAAATAATTAAGATATTAATTAGTTGAAAGATAGTTTATAACATAAAGTATCACATCAAAAAATAGCTTTGAATTCTAGAAACTTGTAAAGATTATACGCAAATGATTTAAGTTATTAAAATATTGAATGTACATTATTAGTGAGCTTTTATTTATCATATTTAGTTGTGTATTATTTTTATCAGGTTACCAAGCCAAATTAAAGTATTTATCGTAAACATTTTCTGTAATTATTTTGATTGTATTAAACTATTTTGCATTTCAATGCGTAGAACTTCTAAACTCTTGTGCAAAAACTTGGTAAAAATATTTTAAATGTGTGCTCAATATGTCTAAAACTAAAGGTCAAAGAGAAGAACATGTAACGAAAGTCATGGACCTTGTCTTTGCAAAAAGTATTCCGTCCACTTTTGAATAATTTGTGCTGCTACGTACTAGGACTATAAAGTAGGCCTTCAATTGGTAAAATTCACTTGGAATTTTCTTGGTAAAATGTTATACTAGAAATAGTACTTGTTTTTGTGCTTCCACTCCTTTATCATTCAAAATCATTCAACCGTTACGCGGACTCAGGACTCGGCGATCATAAGATATCATAATAACATTTAATATAAATTTATAACCGCCTATAAAAATTTGAGGAGGACTACCGTTTGGCCAAACTTCTAAAATCAGCTTATTTTGATAAGTGTTTTTCTCAAAAGTATTTTTTGTAAATATATTTAGAGTTTTTGCTCCGATGACTCATCTCTGTATAATGTAAGTCCGCCTCTGCTGTAAAGTCTTATTGTCCATTGTTTTGGAATTTGGCAACGTCGCTCCATGTTATGTTTGGTAATTTCTAGTGCAAGTTGTTCACAAAATTATGTGTTTCTATTTTTCGTGATCGCTTAAGTTATTCACATGCTATGCTAGTCGATTTCGCAATGACATTTTGTAGGAAATACAAAAGATATTTAATTATCGAGTCTAAAGAATGTTGCAAAACTTGTCTATCATTTTTGGAGGATACAAGTGAAAAATGAGGAAGAAATAGGAAATTTGTCCCTTCTTTGTTGAATATATACAACAATTTAACTCACTTTACTTATAAGTTGGGTTGTGCAATCTGAACTAATTAATTTCATGCAATCTATTATACGAAATTTCTAGTAACTCGGATTTTAAATTCAAATTCACACATAAATAATGTACTAATTTTTTTAAATCAAAATCGAAATTAACAGACCTTATAAAAAATTCCTCTTTCAACCTAACTAGAAAATAAATGAAATAACAAAAGCCATCCACGTAACAAAATCCAAAATTCGATATGCTATTCAAATGGATACAGATTCCGATCCTGATAAGTAATAAGCCATATCCCTTTCTAACATGTCCAATTTGAGTCTAATATAACATACAAAATTATGAAGAAAAAGAATGAGGAAATTGGAACTGAATATTAACCAAATGCTAAAGGCAGCTTAGGGGTCATTTTGTACGCGGACTAAGTCATCTCGGGATTATATATAGTTCTGGGATTATAATCCCTCCACTAATTTATCTCACCTAAATTATACTAAGTTTTATGGGAAAAGTGGATAAGATGGTATATTCATGATTAAATTTGGGACTAAGTTTATACTACATTTGATTGACAATATAAATTTATACCGTCAAGCAAACATAGTAGTATAAATTTAGTACTACACTTTATCTCACCTTATCTCGCGTACCAAACGATAGGTGTTGGGTTCATATGAACCAGTACTTTCCATAAAAGGGCAGTCCGGTGCACAATACATCCGTCATTCACACGGGATCCGAAGAAGGGCCGCTATCCAAGAGGTGTGATATAGACAACCTACTCTCATCCAAGCATTAGTGGCTGCTTCCAAGGCTCGAACCCATGACCTATACATGGCACACAAATAACTTTATTGTTGCTCCAGAGTTCCCCTTCATGAACCAGTACTTTCAAAGCATAAATTTATGTATAAAGATTCATTAATGTTACAATAATAATACGAATTAATTATAACTTTAAAATATAATAGATTTAAGACTAAAAACTTTAAAGGCTGAATTTATATAGCTTAAATTTGAAATCCACCCCGACCAAAAAGGTTTGTCCTTGAGTAAGAAGAATGCTTTCGGCACATTAGTACAGGAGGGAAAAGGGGAGAATATGATTCATGAAGAAAAAAAGGCCGTAATAAGCATAGAAAATTGCTAGCCCCAGGTTTTGTTCGAGAAAAATATGGAGAATTAGGTGAATTGAATTTGAGTAAGAAAATTGGTCGACCATGTGGGTGGCTCTTTTGTATGATATATTTGGCAGAAAGTGAAAAAAAAGAGTCATTCAATCCCCTTCTTTTTGTGTTCCTTCGTCAGATTAAATGTACACAGAAGGAACTTTTTTTCTTTAATTTTCTTTTCAAAAGTCAATATTTTGAAACTCAGCCCCCACCGTCCGTGTGATGAGAGTCAATAAGCTGACTATATGCCATAATTAGCCTTAATAACATAATTAGTTATTACTCCCTCATGTCCACTTTAATTAATTTTTTTATATATCAAAAAAGAATTAACTTCTTTTACTCAAAGTTTCCCTTGGAATAAAACTGATTTAGTCCGTCCAAAATTTACTTTGAACTTGGTCAAGATGGACTAAAAAAAAATGCGCCCAAATTGAGTACTCAACTTTTTTCTTTCATTTTATGGAGATCGATAGACATTTTCAGCCAACTCTTAAGTGTTACCGTTCAAATTCCCTAACCCTCGTGATTGTGATGGCGCCTAACATCACACTTGTTAGACAAGCCAATGTTAGAACTTATTTAATTATTTTCGATTGAAGTTTACTTATTCATAACAGAACCATTTAAAACTAAACTGAATCTAATACTTTTCAATAAATAATTTCATGAATAATAATAATAATAACCGAACAAATAAGCCGAACCACGAACTAAATATATGTCCATAAAACTACCCCAGAGTCTGGTGTCACAATTCACGAACCACTAAGAATACTACAAATAATTGGGCTGAAAGAAATATGTATCTGTTTTGAAAGAAATAAAACAATGTCTAAGTAATAAAGGGAAGACTTCAGGGATCTGCGGACGCCAACAGATCTACCTCGTGTCTCCGAGTAAATGATAACAGCTACTACAATCTCCTAACTCTAGCCGGTACCAGGATCTGCACAAGAAGTGCAGAGTGTAGTATCAGTACAACCGGCCCCATGTACTGAGTAAGTGCCGAGCCTAACCTCGATGAAGTAGTGACGAGGCTACGGCGGGGCATTTATAACATAACCTATGACAATATATAATAAAGCAAGAAAGAAATTCTAAACTAAACAAAATAATAGTCTGTAGCAATAAATAAAATAACCCATACACCTTTTTCAGGCCTCAACTATAACCAATTCTCACATAAGTTTCCAAATTTTCAAAATTTCCTTTTTAAAATAACTGTAAGTGCATAATATGAAAAATAGTAAAGTAAACAGTAAGTTTTCAAATAATTGTGTTTAAAACTAGTAAAATCTAAATGTCCTCCATTATTGCTCCTTGTTGCGGCGCACAACCCGCTCCCACATGTCCACCCTTATATATATATATATATATATATATATATATATATATATACCCGCTCCCACCAGACAATCACATCACTTTTATTTATAAAAGATTTCACAATTCAGGTCAAAGCCTTTCACAAAATTATTTTCTCAACAATTGTAAACAAAAAGTTGTATTTCTCATAAACTTTATCAATATCATCTCAAAATGAAACCAACCGGAATGTATACATGTCACGAACCCAAATCCTAACAGGTCGTGATGGCGCCTATCGTGGAACTAGGCTAGCCAACCATCACATAACTATACATTTTGTTTTAATATAATTTCTCAAAAATCAATAATAACCAGCAAGCAAAGTATAACATAATTTCCTTAAGTCTTTAAGCAAATATAACATAATCTACTGTCTAAACAAATCCCCCAAGATTGGAGTCAACCGATCACGAGCATCTAAGAATAAAACTAACTCTGCTAATGTCATAATAAATGTCTGTGAATCAAATACTAAGTACTATATGAAGAAGGGAAGTGGAGAAGCTGCGGACGCTGGACAACTACCTCGAAATCCCAAATGCTGATGACAACGAGCTCGGACGCCTACTGCTCCGAACCAATACCTGGATATGCACACATGGGTGCAGGGAGTAATGATGAGTACGCCAACTTAGTAGTAATGAAAATAAATCACAGTCTGAAGTATATGAAACACACAACACAAAACACCAATCCACAAAACAGTAAAACATCAAGTCTCCATACAATATACATAAGTTCGAAAACCAATTTCCAGAAAATCCTTTAAAACAAGTATATTTTCAATATATCTCAGTAAAACTCTCAGTAATATCAGTTTGAAAAATGAAGTGAATCATAGTCAAAACTCAGTAAAATATCATCATAACACTGCCCCTCTGGCCATAATCATCACTCATAAATATTCCCTCAGAACCTCACCATCACTCAGTATCAGCCCCGCGGGCAACCTCACTGTCACTCATGCCTCCCAATCACTCATCACTCGACACTCGCACTCAGTAGGTACCTGCGCTCATTGGGGGTGTGTACAGACTCCGGAGGGGCTCCTACAGCCCAGGCGCTATAAACAAGCCACATCATGGCATAAATCACTCTCAGGCACTCGGCTTCTCTCATATCATAACATCCTCACAACATTGGCCCTCGGCCTCACTCAGTCAGACACACTCGGCATGCCACTCGGGCCATGAATAACACGGGGTTCTCGACCCAAAATAGTATTTCATTTCAAGAAATAGTAATATTATCAAATAAGAGTGTCAACAATTTCACAAGAAAGACTGAGTGTAAAATCATAGTATCAGAGTAGTGAGAATATTAGTAAAATAGCCCCTAAGTGGTTAAAACAGATCGTCACTAGGCCCAAACATGGCTTACAACCCAATTATATCAAATCATAGTAATACTATAGAACATAAGCTTTAAAAGCAGTTTCACAACTCAATAGTTGCCTAAAAGGGAACATATTTCCAAATTTTCAATTCGTGCACGCCCCACACTCATCATCCAATGTGTGCGTCACTCCAAATCCGTGAAAGGATGTAAAGTCCGGGGTTTCATACCCTCAGGACAGGATTTAAAGACATTACTTACCTCAAACTAGCCCGAAAAGCTACTCTGCAACACGCTTGCCTCTCGAATCAACTTCCGTGTGCTCCAAATCTACAAAGATCAGATTTTTCTCATCAAATTTTTCTAAGGGAGGATTCTAATCGAAAAACACCAATTTTAGCACAAAACCCGAATTTAGCCAAAACCCGACCCCGGACCCGCATCTCGAAACTCAACAAATTTTATACCAAAATGTTCATCATCATCTCACGAGTCCGTACATATAAAGAACTCAAAAATCGGATTTCGTTTGACCCCTCAAATCATCTCTAAAAGGTCTCATATTCTCAAGCCCTAATTCCATCTTTTTCTACTGATTTTCATAAATTAAACACTGATATTTTGATCCTTAATCACATATAATCGAGTATTAGGGTACAAAATCCTTACCTCAATGAAGAACAATGATTTCCTCTCTTAAAAATTGCCTCAAAAGCTTCTTCCCGTTCAAAAATATTGGAAAAGTGGGTATTGGTCATGTAGGGTTTATTAAATACTGCATAGGGATTTCCTTAATCGCGATCGCGGAAGGACCCTCGAGATCGCGAAGAACAACTTCGCTGGTCCAAAAAAATTACCCTACGCGATCGCGACCTACACTCTACGATCGTGATGCTCTACCCTTCACACCTACGCGATCGCGAACCATCGACCGCGTTCGCAAAGAACAAACGCGTGACCCCAGACTCAGGCCTGCCAACCCTACGCGATCACAAACTTACCCACGCGATCGCACCCTCACTCCTGCGATCGCTATGCACAAATTTCCCCTTGGCCTTCTTAACCTTACGCGATCGCGTACAATTCCTCGTGATCGCGATGAACAATTTTTTGCTGCACTGACACCAGAAAACAACAGACTTTCTAAGGCCAAAAATGCCCGTTTGAGCATCCGAAATACACCCGAGGCCCTCGGGACCTCAATCAAACCTACCAACATATCCCATAACATCATTCAAACTTAGTAGAGCCTTCAAAACATCAAAAACAACATCAAAACACCAAAATCACATTGAATTCAAGCCTAAGAACTTTGAAATTTCTAAAATCCACCAACGATGCCGAAACTATCCAAAACACATCCGATTGACCTGAAATTTTGCAGACATATCCAAAATGAAATTAAGAACCTGTTCCAACTTCCGAAATTCCATTCCAACCCCGATAGCCTATTTTCCACTGCCGACCGAAAATCACCGAAACTAACTTTCGTCAATTCAAGCCTAATTCTACACCGGAAATCACAAAAATATTCTGAACACACTCCTAAGTCCCAAATCACCTAACGAAGCTATCCGAGCCATAAAATCCATATTCCAAGATCGTTTACCAATAAGTCAACTCTCAGTTGACTTTTTCCATTTTAAGGCTATTTTTAGAGACTAAGTGTCTCAATTTTCACTACAACCATTCTGATTCCGAGCCTACCAACTCTAACACATAATAAACAGCATAACCAACCTATGACAAGGCAATAACAGTAAATATAATGCAGATTCTACATAACGACCGACCGGGTCGTTACAATATATCTTGTAAAACGATGTCAACAACTCAATCTTTATGTACCACAATAAAACCAAGGAAACAACCAACACTTTCCAAAATAATTGAAATAATACTTAACAACAAGTTAACAAACCCAAATAAACAAGTAGACATCAATGATCATAAAACAATTAAGCCAAGGATCCATTAGATTGGAAACAGGAAAGGGATAATGTTCAACAAATATTTAGTAGTGCATAGATACTCGTCACCTCACCTATACACCACACACATGCAAATTCACATAGCATTTAAGTTAGGGATTCCTATTACCTCAAGTCAAGGTTAAACCAAGCACTTGCCTCAAAATCACATGCCACTCACTGCTCAATTACCGCTTTCCCCTTAGAATTTACCTCTAACCCGCTCGAATCTAATGATAATTCGTTCAATATCATTAATTTATGCTAAATGAACTAACTTTACTGAAAAATTATAGTTTTCCTAAGTTTTCTATAAAAAAAAATTAAAAACCGACTCGGGCTCGCTTGGTCCAATCTCGGGGTTCGGACCAAATTCCGTTTACCCATTCACCCCGAGCCCGAATATGCAATTAGTTTCGAAATCCGACCCAATTCGAGGTCAAAATTTGATTTATACAAAATTCCCTAATTCTACCGAAAACCGCAATTTCTATCATGAAATTTCTTGATTTTTGCTAGTAAATTGGTGAAAAACAATGGAGAATTGAAAGAAAGTAGTTAAGGGAAACTTACCTATGATTTTGGGAGGAAAATGTCTTGAGAAAATCGCCCTAAGTCTTAAGA
Source organism: Nicotiana undulata (assembly GCA_005239495.1). Lineage (NCBI taxonomy): Eukaryota > Viridiplantae > Streptophyta > Magnoliopsida > Solanales > Solanaceae > Nicotiana > Nicotiana undulata. Next base: position 69,368 of record ML241393.1, on the reverse strand, counting down.
AGAAAAACGCTTGGAGTCCTAATTAATATGAACTCACTGCCCGACCCTCGCACCTGCGCTTGCGCACGTGCGGAAGGGCTTCTACTTCTACGGAAAGGGGGCTGGGCCGCTTGGGCCGCACCTGCAGACAATGTTCTACTTCTGCGGTCCCGCTTCTGCGGAAAAAAGGAAGTTTGGCCTGGGTCGCACCTGCGAGCTCACACCTGCGGCCAAAGGCTCGCAGGTGCGGGCACACCAGAACTGGTGCACCGACAGCCTTTGTTGAGTTTTAACTCAACTCGCGCATCGCCTGAATGGCACCCGAGACCTCGGGTCTCCAAACCAAACATGCACGCAAGTCTAAAAACATCATACAGACTTGCTCGTGCGAATCATTTCGATTTCACTATCTTCTCAATCGGACGTCCGAATCATGTCAAATGAACTCCGATTTCCACCAAATTTCACAGATAAGACTTAAATATCATAATAAACCTGTATCGAGGTACATAACCAAAATATGGGCCCGATGCCAACGGTTTCAAACATTAATTCATTTTTTTTATTTCATTAAAAAATCCAAGAAAACAATTTTCTTTAAAAGTTGATTTCTAAAGCTAGGGACCTCAGAATTCAATTCCGGGCATATGCCCAAGTTTCATATTTTACTGCGGACCTCCCGGGATCGTCGAAACACAAATCTGGGTCCGTTTACTCAAAATTTTGACCAAAGTCAACTAAAACCATATTTTAACTCTAAAAATTATTGTTTTCTCATATTTTCACATAAAAGTTTTCCGATTTCACGCCCGGACTGTGCATGCAAATCGAAGTGATTAAAATTATCCCTTTTAAGGATAACGAGACTGGAATAGTGTCTTAATTCGTTTGGGTCATCACAATCTCCACCTCAAAAACAAACGTTCATCCTCGAACGGACATAGAAAATTACCTGAACTGGAAAATAAGTAAGGATATCTACTCTGCATGTTCGACTCGGACTCCCAAGTAGCTTCCTCAACTGGATGGACTTTCCACTGCACTCTAATTGAAGGATAACTCTTTGATCTCAACTGGAGGACATGCCGGTCTAAAATGGCTATCGGCTCCTCCCCATAACTCAAATCTTTGTCCAATTGGACAAAACTGAAATCTAACACATGGGACGGGTCACCATGATATTTCCGTAGCATAGACACATGGAATACTAATCGGCTCTCAGCCACACTACTATTAAAGTAGGAAGATGAGGTTCGGTGGCAACTTTTACCCGAAAGGTCGGGATCGAATCCTTAGGGAGTTATGATTTGGAATGAGTTTCTAAGTGATCTAGCAATGGTTCATGTTCTTGATTACACTTTTTATCATTGATGGTTTTGTACTATAACTATGATTTATACTAATAATGAGTGCAATTGAACTACTAATATCTTTTTAGGTTGTTTTCTAATTGGTTAAAGGCACTAGGGTTATGACTTCTACCTAGGCGAGTAACTAACGGATTCTAATACCTAAGGCAAAGATGTTAGTCAGGGAAATTATGATATAGCCACATGCTCCAAAGTTACCCACTCTATACCTCTCGGTAGTTTGGGTGGCTATGCCTAATTGCCTTTCTCAAGGTCAATTGGGTGTCAAATGTGCACAATCAATATAGGCTCAAGTAGGGTTTTACTCTCTTGAGGTTTAACCCGTTAATTGGGACTATCAATTCTCATGATTTCATCCCAATTCCTTGTTGGGTTGATTTCCTAGACTCAAGTCCTCTTTCTCAAGAAGGACCCAAGTCAATTGAACACCAATTGGTGTTTGCAACCACCAATTTTAACAATAAAACCATAAATCAACCCAAATATCCATCACCCATAAACATCTAAGCCCTAATTTAGAGAACCCATTAATTACCCACACTAGGGTTGAGCCACAACCCTAGCTAATGGGTTTAGCTACTCATGATCAATGAAGAAATCACATAAATAGATGAAACCAAACCCATATGATTAATTTATAAAATAAAATAAGAAGATTCAGTGTTGAAATGAAGCTAAAATTGCAGCAAAAGATGAAAATAGACTATTCACGAGTTGCCTACTGCTGTTGATACTCAGCATACCCTAAAAAAAATACAAAAGAAGCTATTTATACTCCACCAAAATTCTGGACAAAAATACCCCTGCAGGGTTACCGCGGACCGTGTAAAAGCGAATGCGGTCCGCGGTGGACTGCTTTGGCTTCAGCTGCTGAGTCTCTGAGTCTTCTTGATCGCGGACCGCGTAAAATGGACCGCGGTCCGCGGTGCCCCTTTGCCTTCAAAATCCTGTCCTCTGAACCTCACCACCCAGGACCGCGAAGAGTGGACCGCGGCCGCGGTGGACTTTAGCCTTCAAAACACCTCTCTGAACTTCACCACCGCGGGCCGCGAAGATTGGATCGCGGCCGCGGTGGACTTGGCCTTGAAATGGCTTCTCTGAACTTTACCATCGCGGACCGCGAGGATGTGACCGCGGCCGCGTTGGTAACTTGAGGTAGCCTTTTTGTTGTTCTTGGTACTTGTTCAAGATTCACTCCCTTTTTGAGCAGGTTTCTGACTGTTTGTCATCATTTTTGGCTCAATCCTGCAACAAGCACAACCTGTAAGCCTTTGGGGCTATTTTATGTACAAATGTGTCCAAAACTTAAGCAGTTAGAGTATGGAACAAGGTAAAATCCCTAGTTATCAACTCCCCCAAAATTAAGCCCCACCCCTTTTTGAGTAGTTTCAAGAAAATTCGGTTGTCCTAAGGTAACCTCTTCTAGCCTCAATTGGGACTAACAATTGCCCTCAATGCAAATGAATCATTAACAACACTTGACCCTTTTTTAAAACTATGGATTTAAGTGCGACACAAGAGCATCAAGAGTTGACACGACTCATCAATGAACTCTTACTACCACTTTGGTCATTGTGGAACCCAAACTCATACTCCTCAACTTTCCTTAAGCACCTCACTTTAGAATTGTAACGCTCAGAACGAGGATAATGGGAGTTTACTCATCTCTCTCAAAGAAGAGACTCAATTCCGGCTCAAAGTACCATATGCTTGCCCCTTATGTAAGTCACCACTAATGTAAGTTTCATTCAACTCAAGATCATATAGGGCTTTTGTGGGTACATGATGAAGGCTTTTGGTTAAAGGTAGGAAACATTTGGTCAGAGTGAGTTCAATCTTCCCTTAAGCACTTCATTTGTTTCACATTCTTTGACTCTTTGAGTCAATTAGTTCTTTCTGGAGGGTTGGAGAGACATACTGTCACACCTTTTTATTTTTTCAAATCACTTTTTCTCCTTTCTAGGCATTCCACACCTTTAATCACATTTCTTTCATTGGTTCCTTTTATTTCTTCTACTTTGTTCATTCTTTTTGGTTTTTTTATTGATTTTTTTTTCTTTTCTGTCTTTTTCATTGCCTTTCCTTTTTTTTCTTTTGTACCTTTTTTTTCACTTTGTTGAAATTCCTCGTCTCTCCCCCAAACTTATGCTTTTGACTTGTGTTAAGGAAAGATTTGGGTGCCAAGAGAGGGTTAAAAAGGGTAAAGGCTTGTAACATGGTTTTTTTCTTAAAAGAAAAAAGGTCTAAAGCTCAAAAGGGTTGACTAGGGAAATTGTCACTAGTAGGATATGGAAATGTTCAATTCACTATTTGGATCAAGGAGAGCCTATAATCACCTCTTAATTCAAACTGCACTTATGATTTCTCCTAGACAAACATTCAGGGCAAGTTCTAGACTCATGGCACGGGACTTGGATTTGCAATTCAAACTCTCACCACTCAAGCTGTGGGATCGATAAAGAAATAGAGTCGGGGGCCCACAACGACCTTAGTTATCCTTTGAACAACACAATGGTCCCGAAAAACCACTTGATGATTATCGGCCAACACAAGAGTCTCAAGGTCACAACTTTCACCATCATAAACACAACAATTTGTTTTTGACTATGAGATCAAAAGCAAATGTGTTAGGCCCAAGTGAGCTTTGCTTGAGGCACCTTTATTCACTAACTATTAAAAAGAAACAAAAAGAAAAATAGACTCAAACCCTTAAGAAAGTTGTCACACCATCCATCCTCGGGAAGAGCCACACGGTTCACACAAATTCCACCGTTGGAATAAACCGTGGCATTAAGAAAACCAAAGGCTTATTGCACGCGAAAAATTCAAAACAAGAAGCTATGAAAGGAAAATAAGAAGCTATAGAAAGGGAAAATGCGCAAAGTAAAATGCGTAAGATAGAATGAATATGTACATGAGGGGATTTAGTCGAATATACATAAGGGGATGAATATATACATTGGGAAGTAACTTTATATACATACCAAAAGTGAAAAATACTAAAGGTAATGAAAGAGTAAAGTTATTTACATACCAAAATCAAAATAAAGTATAATAAAAAGAAAAATATTGTCTGAATTATATAGTCATCCATCAGAATCAGAATCAGAATCAAGATAGGGCCACTCCCCCAACTAAAAGCTAGCATTGTCCCTAATGCTAGCTAGCAAAATAAGCTCAAATAAAAGGAGAAAGAGAGTAAAGAAAAACTCCCTATTGGCCCTCTACTTGTGTGGGATCCTCAGCATGGGTCCCGGGATCTGTGGCCTGTGGGGGAACCTGGGACTGGGCCCCAGAGCCATGTGCCTCCGGCTGGACCTGGGACCGGACTCCCTCTGTGGCCTGGGCCTGCTTTGGCGGGTCTGCCAACTCTAAAGGTAGGTGATCCTCCTTCAGCTTGTCCACCTCCTTCCTCAGCTCCTTCACCGACTCCTTTGATGCACGGGTCTTCTTGAGCCTCTTGTTCTCCTTTGTAAGCTCCTTTAAAGCTTTCCCGTGGGAGTCAAAAACATCCAGAATCTTCTTTTGGTTGTCAAGGATTTTCTTCTGGTTGGCCAGAAGTTCCCTGAGGGAGTCCTCAACTGACTGGGGTACTTGTGGTGGAGGAGGAGTAGCCTGCGCTGCCACAGACGTAGAAAGCACAGACATCTTAGAAGTAGCTTCCTGCATCCAGTTATTGATACTGGCAAGTGACTGGCTCAGTCTGTGGGCAGTCAGAGGATATGCCCGGGATGAAGGAATGCCCGGGTCTGCTGAGGTGGAGGGGACTAGAGCACTCTCTGGGATGGCGGGATCGGGCTGAGAAGACTCCACTACAACCACTGGCTCTTCAGACTGGCCAGTGGAAGCAATGGATTTACCCTTGAATTTCTTTCTCTTCGGGTTGTCATCACTTTGAAGATCATACCAAGAGAAATAGGCTTTTGATTTCATCTTCACATCAAAACTTCTCTTGTCCACCTGTTGATCCTCAAAATACATGGTCAGGAAGTTGGGGAAAGGGTAAGCTCTATCCCCCTCATTTACCACCCGGGTGATAACGGCGGACATGATATTCCTGACATTAACCGGGTACCCCGCCATAATAGAAGCAATCAATGCAGCCCGCCGGAGAGGAATAGAGTTCTCATGGAAGGTGGGGTCAAGCCTGTTGCATACGAACGTCTCCCAGCCTTTAGCCTCAAAATTCAACGTTCTCCTGAGAATGGTCTTTCTTGCCTGCAACCACTCCGGGGCTTCACCCGAGATAGCCAAATGCTCCGCCAGCCAATGACGGGCCTCATCACCCGCATCCAACTTCTCTCGGTATTGTGTGTCATCTTCCTTATCAAACTGTAGATAAGCATTCAATGTTGCCCCATCAAAAGGTACCGTGAGATTCCTCACCATGGTTGCCTTGGAGTCTTTCTTCAGAAAAGACAAGTTTGTGTAAAACTCCTTGACAAGGTGTTCATTGGCATCCGGCAGGTAGCAAGCGAAGTAGTCCCAACCCTTTCTTTCTCTGAATTGTTTTGGGTTGTGGGGCAATAGATCTTTGGTGGGGACCTGCGCTCCATTATCAATTTTCTCTCCGACCACCACTCCCGGAATCTATAAAAAGTTGCCTCACTGACAAATCTATCTTGCCACACCACCGGGCTTCTTGTTGTCTCCACTCCCCAAACTTGGGGTTCACCCCCTGTTTGGGGTGCATCTACAGCTGCTTTATCTTCGGAATGTTCACCAGACAGGGAATCTGTGGGTGAAGTGGAGTCTGTGTGGCCACTCTCTGCTGCTGAGCCTTCAGACGACTCAGAATTGGCTGGTGCTGGAGCAGGGGCGGGGGAAGATTCAGAGGGTTCATTTGTCAACCGAAACCTCTCCGGGAATTCTTCTATGTATTCTGGTATTGATTGGGAAGAGGCTTCAGAAGGTACATAATCACTCTTCGAATGGGAGGCACCTTTGTCCAGAGTCTGGATTATTTTCCTGGTGCTTTTTATAGCTTCCCAGACCTTTGGAGCAAGTTTTAACGTTCCCTTGCCTCGCCCTCGGGATGACTCTCCCCTGCCACCAGGTTTACGGCCACCACCTCGTGATTGGACCATTCTCTGCAAGTTCAAATCAGTTAAACATTGTTAGTACCCAAGCAGTGAATAGATCAGAGATACACAGATGAGTTGCATAATGCACAGAGGGCCTGCAGAAGGGGGACCGCGGTCCGCAGTGAAGGGAATGGGGAAGAATGGCCTCTCTGATTGTGGGACTCGCGGACCGCGAAAAAGCGAGCGCGTTCTGCACTCATGTATTGCAGACCGCGAAAAATAGACCGCGGTCCGCGGAGAAGTGGGGTTCAGACTACCCACTTCTCTGAAGGTGGGCACCGCAGACCGCAAAAAAGCGACCGCGGTCCGCGAAAAAATGATCGCGGTGCGCGGTTATCAAAATCCAATGGGACTGATAATTCAACACCGCGGTTCGCAAAAATTGACCGCGGACCGCGCTCATACCAAAAACTAGGGTTATAATTTTTCAGTGATTTTCAAGTTCAAATGCACATTTTGTTAAAACCCTAAGTGTTTTATAAGTGAAATTAACTACAACGGGTCTAAACTTAGCATAATGAACAAACCCTAACATGATTAAAGGCTTAGAGAAGAAAAAGGGTGAAAAAGAGAAGAAAATCTACCAAATAATCAAGAAAATAATCAAATTAAGAAGTTAATGAATTATAATTACACTTATTAGATGTTGAGATTAAGAGTAGATGAATGAAATGCACACTTTGAAAATGTGAAGCTTGAGACACAGTAAAATTTTTGCTCTGGAGAGTTAAAGTGCGTAAAGTGTAAAATGAGGCCCTGAAAGACTATTTATAGAAGGGACCTGGGGCCCACTACACTTACCCACCGCGGACCACGAAAAAGCGACCGCGGTCATTCAATATTCCTGGGCTCTTTTGCAGAAGGTCACCGCGGTCCGCGAAAATTCAACTGCGGTCCGCAAAGATTGCTTCAGAGATACAAGAACATCTGCTTGGGCTCCGCGGAACGCGAAATGAGAACCGCGGCCGTGAAGCAAACTTCAGAGAGCAGTGTTTCACATAAGGAGGCTCCGCGGACCGCGAAAATTCAACCGCGGTCGTGGTGCCAACTTCAGAGACCTGTACATTCAACACTTAGCATTTTGTCCTGCATCAAAATAATCCTACACATCCCAAAACCATTTAGTGCAAAAATGAGTCCTATACTACTAAGAAAATCAAAGAAAAACAAAAATAAAGACACATGTGTTGCCTTCCAAGAAGCGCCTGATTTAACATCGCGGCACGACGCATGTTACCAAGTTTATTTGAGATGGAGAAGTGCCACCACATGACTATCATCAATTTTGCCCAAGTAGTGCTTGACTCTGTGCCCGTTTACTCTGAAAATTTCCCCACTTTTGTTCTTTAGATCAAGAGCACCAAACGGAGTCACAAACACCACTTCAAAAGGTCCGCTCCATTTTGACTTAAGCTTTCCTGGAAACAGACGTAATCGATAATTGAACAAGAGAACCAAGTCACATACTTTGAACTCCTTTCCACGAGCATACTTATCATGAAGGTACTTCATTTTGTCCTTGTATAAGGACGAACTGGAGTAGGCATGGAATCTGAATTCGTCAAGTTCATTAAGCTGCTCCACACGAAGGTTGGTTGCCACATCTCATTCAAGGTTCAACTTCCTCTAGGCCCACATAGCCTTGTGCTCTAACTCAACCGGTAGATGACAAGCTTTCCCAAACACCAATCGATACATAGACATACCGATCGGGGTCTTGTAGGCAGTCCTATAAGCCCATAGAACGTCATCCAACTTCTTTGACCAATCGGTCCTATTTGCATTGACCGTTTTTGACAATATACTCTTTATTTCCCTGTTTGAGACTTCAACTTGGCCACTCGCCTGGGGATGATATGGAGTGGTCATTTTGTGATTGACACCATACTTTGCAAGCAAAGTGTCAAAAGCTTTATTACAGAAATGCGACCCCCCATCACTAATGATTGCACGAGGCGTGCCAAACCTTGTAAAAATGCTCTTCTTGAGAAATGCCACAACACTCCTGGCCTCATTGTTGGGTAGAGACACTACTTCAACCCATTTAGAGACATAATCCACCGCCACGAGAATGTATGTGTTCCCACAAGAGCTAACAAAAGGGCCCATGAAATCAATACCCCACACATAAAAAATATCCACTTCGAGAATAGTATTGAGAGGCATCTCATCTTTCTTTGAAATTTCCCTAGCCCTCTGACACTCATCACATCTCTTTACTAAGTCACCGACATCTTTATACAAAGAAGGCCAAAAGAAACCACAGCTCAGCACCTTTGAAGCAGTCATTGCCCCTCCATGATGACCACCATACGGTGAGGAGTGGCAAGAATCAAGAATCGACCGTTGTTCTTCTTCCGGTACACATTGCCGGATGAACCCATCAGTACAAATCTTGAACAAATATGGCTCATCCCAATAGAAGTCCATGCTATCCCTCCTAAGATTCTTCCTTTGGTTAGAAGAGAGCTCACAAGGGACAACACCCGTGACAAGATAGTTGGCAATGTCGGCTAACTAGGGCATTTCTTGCATTGACATCGAAAGAAGTTGCTCATCGGGGAAACTGTCATTGATTTCAAGCCCATCAGAAGGTCGACTTTGCTCCTCCAATCTAGAAAGATGGTCGCCCACTTGGTTTTCACTTCCTTTTCTGTCAACAATTTCCAAATCGAACTCTTGAAGCAACAATACCCAACGCATGAGTCTCGCTTTGGAATCCTTTTTGTTCATGAGATACCGGAGTGCCGCATGGTCAGTGTGAACTATGACCTTAGCACCCATCAAATAAGGACGAAAGTTCTCCATAGCAAAGACTATTGCCAAAAGCTCCTTCTCCGTGACGGTGTAATTCATTTGGGCCGAGTTCATAGTTTCGCTAGCATAATAAATAGGGTGGAAGATCTTGTTCACCCTCTGGCTCAACACCGCCCCCACAGCTACATCACTTGAGTCACATATAATCTCAAAAGGAGAGCTCCAATCCGACACCGTGATGATAAGAGTTGTGGTAAGCTTGTGCTTCAACAATTCAAAGGCACTCATGCAATTCTCATCAAAATGAAATTTGGCATCTTTGTCAAGCAATTTGCACAAAGGATTTACCACCTTAGAGAAGTCCTTAATGAAACGCCGATAGAACCCGACGTGCCCAAGGAAGCTCCGGACTCCCGNGGAAGCTCCGGACTCCCCTAACCGAAGTTGGTGGTGGCAACTTAGAAATCACTTCAATTTTTGCTTTGTCCACTTCAATACCATTCCTCGAGATCTTGTGACCCAACACTATACCTTCTTCCACCATAAAGTGGCATTTTTCCCAATTCAACACCAAGTTGGTTTCTTCACAGCGAGCAAGGACTTTGTCAAGATTACTCAAACACTCATCGAAGGAGTCCCCAACTACACTAAATTCATCCATAAACACCTCGAGGAAATCTTCAACCATGTCTGTAAAGATCGCCATCATGCACCGTTGAAAAGTGGCGGGTGCATTGCAAAGTCTAAAAGGCAAAGGTACCATACGGACATGTGAAAGTGGTCTTCTCTTGACCCTCCGGGGCAATCAAAATCTGATTATAGCCTGAATACCCATCCAGAAAATAGTAGAAAGCCCGCCCCGCAAGCCCATCTAACATTTGATCCAAGAATGGCAAGGGAAAATGGTCCTTGCAGGTCACTTTGTTGAGATTGCAGTAGTCCATACACACCCGCCATCCGGTAACCGTTCTTGTAGGAATGAGCTCATTTTTGTCATTTTGGACCACCGTCATTCCACCCTTTTTCGGAACGCATTGGACTGGAGAAGTCCAAGCTCTATCCGAAATTGGATAGACAACCCCCGCATCGAGCCATTTTATGATCTCCTTCTTCACCACCTCTTGCATTGACTCATTGAGCCTCCGTTGGTGTTCTACGGAAGGATTTGCTCCATCCTCCAAGATGATTTTGTGCATGCAAAAGGCGGGGCTTATTCCCCGAATGTTCGCAAGAGTCCATCCTATTGCTTTCTTCCTCCTCTTTAGCACATTTAAAGTTGAGTCTACCTGCAATTGGGTTAGGCAAGAGGAAAGAATAACATGCAAAGTATGAGAGGGACCAAGATATTCATACCTGAGGTGGGAGGGTAGTGGCTTCAACTCCAAAGTCGGGGGCTCTTCAATTGAAGGCTTTGTTGGTTGAGTCTTCCGGTTCTCCAGGTCCAATGATAGCTTTCTGGGACCATAAGAGTAAGAACCCATGCCTTGAAGGGCATTGGTACTTTCAAGAAAACCATCAACCACGGTGTCCTCGTGGTCCAATAAGGCAGCCTCCACTGGATCATCCACATGGATCATAGATCTTGCATCATCAATAATAACCTCAGTCACGAGGTTCATAAAAGATCATACTTCTGTACTGTTGGGCTGCTTCATCGACTTACACACATGGAATACCACCTTCTCATTGCTCACTCGGAAAGTGAGCTCCCCAACTTCAACATCAACCAAGGCCTTCCCCGTGGAAAGGAAGGGCCTTCCCAAAATGATGGTGACCTCATAATCCACTTCACAGTCCAGAATGACAAAGTCCGCGGGAAAAATAAATTTGTCCATCCGCACCAACACATCATCAATTATCTCTAGGGGCCTCTTCATCGACCTATCCGCCATTTGCAAATGCATTGAGGTCGCCCTAGGTTGCTCGATTCCCAATGTTTTAAATAGCGAGTATGGCATCAAGTTAATACTCTCCCCAAGGTCACATAAGGCTTTGTCAAAATCCGCACTCCCGATAGTGCAAGGAATGGTAAAAGCTCCTGGGTCTTCAAGTTTGGGTGCAATTGAATGTACTATATCACTCACTTAGTGAGTCATCTTTATGGTCTCACACTCCATAGACCGCTTTTTAGTGACTAAGTCCTTCATGAACTTAGCGTACCCGGGCATTTGTTCCAAGGCTTCAACCAACAGGACATTGATGGAAAGATTCTTCATCATATCAATAAACTTCTTGAATTAGGTATCTTGCTTTTGTTTGGCCAACCTTTGAGAGTATGGAGGAGGGGTCCTAGGCAATGGTGCCTTGTCTTGTGGGACCGTCGGTTCTGGCATATCAATCACGTGTTCCCTAGACGGGTTCACGTTCCTTTGCAAGTCCTCCCCATTATCATGTATCAATTATCACCTCACTTGTAGTTGGCTCTTCCACCACTTGCTCAACTTCAATTGGTAACTCATCACGGGGCAATTCATCATCATCAACAATAATTTGCTTTTGCCTCGAAGTACTTGCTTCACCACCTTTTCCACTTCGCGTGGTCATCGCCATGGCGTGACCGATATTATTATTGTTCCCACCCTTGGGGTTCACCACCGTATCACTTGGTAGTGCACCCTTCGGGCGTGTGTTTAAGGCCTGAGAAATTTGGCCCATTTTTACTTCAAGGTTTTTAATGGAGGTGTTGTGAGAGGCCAACTGAGCATAGGAGTCTGCATTTTGCTCCATCATCTGCTTGAACATGTTTTCAATTCTTCACATATCATTGCTTGATGAGATTTGTCCTTGAGACTGGTACGGGGGTGGATTGCTTGGTTGTTGGTACATCGGGGGTCTTTGAAATCCCGATCCCCGGTTACCATTTCCACCCCAGTTGTTGTTGTTGTTACCTCCACTCCAATTGTCTTCATTGTTGTTCCCCTATTGTTGATCATTGTTGTTCCCCCAGTTTCGAGCATTTTTGTTATTGTTCCAATTTCTTTTTCTTTGATTCCCCCAACTTTGATTGTTGCCTTGGTTTCTCCAATTCTGATTGTTGTTTTGACTGTTGCCTTGACCTTGGTAGTTATTGGTATACATCACATCTTCTTCTTGGTCATAATATTCCTCTTATTGGCTATATCCGCTTGGCCCTTGGTTACCCTGATCATTGTTGCTTTGCGTAGACTTTCCCCGGGGTCGTCTTTGGTTCATTCCCTCCATGGCATTCACTTGCTTAGGCCATTGTAATTGCTGAAGCTAGGCCTTTTCAAGTTGGTTCACAGTGGTCGTGAGCTCGGCAATTGCTTGTCCCTGTTCTTGATGTTCTTTGTGGAGACTATTGACACCGGTCTCACCCTGAGGTACGTTTGCTCTACTTTGCCAAGCTGACAATGTGTCAGCCATCTCATCTAGTATCTCACATGCCTCGGGGTAACTCAATTTCATGAAATTTTCATAGGCCAACTGATTTACCACACATTGATTGACAGTGTTTATCCCTCAGTAGAAAGTCTGTTGGATCATGGCTTCAGTCATGTCATTATTCAGACATTCCTTAACCATGGTCTGGTATCTCTCCCATATATCATGCAAAGGCTCGTTAGGTTCTTGCTTAAAGGCCAAGATTTTATCTCTGAGCGCCGCCATATGACTTGGTGAGAAGAATTTAGCAATGAATTTGTCCACGAGCTCATCCCAAGTAGATATTGAGTGGTTGGGAAGCCGCTCGAGCCAGTCAAGAGCCTTCCCTCGAAGAGAGAAGGGGAATAACCGAAGTCTCAATGCATCCTCTCAGACATTCGTCTGCTTACTACCCCAGCAGGTATCCACGAAGCCCTTGAGATGTTTATAAGCATTCTGGTGCGCAACTCCGTGAAATAACCCCTCTGCTTCAAAAGGGTAAGCATCACATTTTTTATCTGAAAATTTCCCGCCCTAATCCTCGGCGGGACAATGGCACTAGCATACCCCTCGTTTGGAAGAACCCGAGGGGCACCTCTAGCAGCTGGAGGTGGAGGAGGATTCTGATTGTCCTCATTAATATTGGCTGGTCGGCCTCGCCTGGGAGGAGGTACTTCGTTTATTTCCTCTTCTTCGTTGTCATATACCTCCTCCACAATGTTTCCCAAAGCATCCGCCATAAGAACTGAAATGATTCAACACACACGTTAATAGAAAAAGGAAAGAAAAACACTAACACTATTATTCACGTAGATAATCAACACCGTATGCTCTCACCCACACTACTATTAAAGTAGGAAGATGAGGGTCGGTGCAGCTTTTACCCGAAAGGTCGGGATCGAATCCTCAGGGAGTTATGATTTGGAGTGAGTTTTTAAGTGATCTAGCAATGGTTCATGTTCTTGATTACACTTTTTATCATTGATGATTTTGTACTATAACTATGATTTATACTAATAATGATTTCAATTGAACTACTAATATCTTTTTAGGTTGTTTTCTAATTGGTTAGAGGCACTAGGGTTATGACTTCTACCTAGGCGAGTAATTAATGGATTCTAATACCTAAGGCAATGCTGTTAGTCAGGGAAATTATGATATAGCCACATGCTCCAAAGTTACCCACTCTATACCTCTCGGTAGTTTGAGTGGCTATGCCTAATTGCCTTTCTCTAGGTCAATTGGGTGTCAAATGTGCACAAGAAATATAGGCTCAAGTAGGGGTTTACTCTTTCGAGATTTAACCCATTAATTAGGACTATCAATTCTCATGATTTCATCCCAATTCCTTGTTGGGTTGATTTCCTAGACTCAAGTCCTCTTTCTCAAGAAGGACCCAAGTCAATTGAACACCAATTGGTGTTTGCAACCACTAATTTTAACAATAAAACCATAAATCAACCCAAATATCCATCACCCATAAACATCTAAGCCCTAACTTAGAGAACCCATTAATTACCCACACTAGGGTTGAGCCACAACCCTAGATAATGGGTTTAACTACTCATGATCAATGAAGAAATCACAGAAATAGATGAAACCAAACCCATATTATTAATTTATAAAATAAAATAAGAAGATTCAGTGTTGAAATGAAGCTAAAATTGCAGCAAAAGATGAAAATAGACTATTCACGAGTTGGCTACTACTGTTGATACTCAGCGTACCCTAAAAAGAATACAAAAAAATCTATTTATACTCCACCGAATTTCCGAAAAAAAATACCCCTGCGGGGTTACCGCGGACTGCGTAAAAGCGACCACGGTCCGCGGTGGACTGCTTTGGCTTCAGCTGCTGAGTCTCTGAGTCTTCTTGGCCGCGGACCGCTAAAATGGACCGCGGACCGCGGTGCCCCTTAGCCTTCAAAACACCTCTCTGAACTTCACCACCGCGGGCCGCGAAGATTGGATCGCGGCCGCGGTGGACTTGGCCTTGAAATGGCTTCTCTGAACTTTACCATCGCGGACCGCGAGGATGTGACCGCGGCCGCGTTGGTAACTTGAGGTAGCCTTTTTATTGTTATTGGTACTTGTTCAAGATTCACTCCCTTTTTGAGCAGGTTTCTGACTGTTTGTCATCATTTTTGGCTCAATCCTGCAACAAGCACAACCTGTAAGCCTTTGGGGCTATTTTATGTACAAATGTGTCCAAAACTTAAGCAGTTAGATTATAGAACAAGGTAAAATCCCTAGTTATCAAATACCAGATGAACCTAGGATAACCCTGGAGGCAACGCAAGTCTATAAGCTACCTCCCCCACTATCTCAAGGATCTCAAATGGCTCGATATACCTAGGGCTCAACTTACCCTTCTTTCCAAATCTCATGAAACCCTTCATGGGTGATACCCGCAGTAATACTCTCTCTCCAACCATGAATGCCACATCACGAACCTTACAGTCGTCATAACTCTTTTGCCTGGACTGAGCTGCACGAAGTCGGTCCTGTATAACCTTGACCTTATCTAAGGCCTCCTGCACTAAGTCTATACCCAATAACCGATCCTCTCCCGGATCAAACCATCCAACTGGCGATCTACACTGTCTACCAATTAATGCCTCATAGGGAGCCATCTGAATGCTCGACTGATAGCTATTATTGTAGGCAAACTCTGCTAACGACAAGAATTAATCCCAAGAACCTCCAAAATAAATAACACAGGAAACAGAGCATATCCTCCAAGATCTGAATAGTACGCTCGGACTTCCCGTCCGTCAGAGGATGGAATGTTGTGCTCAAGTCAACCCGTGTGCCCATATCATGCTGAACCGCCCTCCAAAAGTGCGAGGTAAACTGCGTATCCCGATCAGAAATGATAGAAACGGACACACCGTGAAGGCGAACAATCTCTCGAATATATATATATATATATATATATATATATATATATATATATACCAACCGCTCCGAAGTATAAGTACGTGCCACAGGAATGAAGTGTGCTGATTTAGTCAGCCTATCCACAATAACCCAAACGACGTCGAACTTCTTCTGAGTCCAACAACGAAGTCCATAGTGATGCGCTCCCACTTTCACTCAGGAATCTCTATCTGGTGAAGCAACCCACCGGGTCTCTAATGTTCATACTTAACCTGTTGGCAATTCAAACAACGAGCCATATAAGCAACAATGTCCTTTTTCATCCTTCGCCACCATTAATGTTGTCGCAGGTCCTGGTACATTTTGGCAGCACCTGGGTGGATAGAATACTTAGAATTGTGAGCCTCCTCGGATCAACTCACGAAGGCTATCAACATTTGACACACATATACGACCCTGCATCCTCAAAACACGGTCATCTCCAATTGTAACCTTCTTGGAACCATCGTGCCAAACTGTGTCCCTAAGGACCATCAAATGCGGCTCATAATCCTGCCGATCTCTGATACGCTCAAATAAAGAAGACCGAGCGATTGTACAAGCTAGAACACTGTTGGGCGAAATATCCAACCTCACGAACTGATTTGCCAAGGTCTAAATGTCTAAAGCTAACGGTATCTCACCGACTGGAATAAATGCAAGGCTGACTATACTCACTGCCTTCCTACTCAATGCATCGGCCACTACATTGGTCTTCCCCGGATGATACAATATAGTGACACCATAATCTTTCAATAACTTTAACCATCTCCTCTGTCTCAAATTAAGGTCCTTTTGCTTGAGCAAGTACTGGAGACTATGATGATTCGTGAAAACCTCACACGACACACCATAGAGATAGTGCCTCCAAATCTTTAGTGCATGAACAATGGCTGCCAACTCTAAGTCATGGATGGGATTTTTTACCTTGAAAATGGTAATTACAATTAAATTTGATTGTGTGGTTTTAAAAATACATGATTTATTTTAATTCTAGTTGTTAAGAAGTAGATGATAAGTGTGAGTTAATGAAAAAGGGTAAAATTGATGAAATATTTAAATGGGCAAACCAGATTGCTCAGAATCGGGGTTCCTGAGCTGGCCGAGATGAATCCTCGAGGTCGAGGCTCGAGGCTGATGATGAGTGGTCGATGAAGTAATAACAGCTCTGAGGGCCTCGAAAGAGGCTATTTATGATCAATGATAAATAATAAATGAAGAACGATCAATGAAATACAATAAATGTAAGCAATATATCAGTAGAGTGACAATAGAGGATGTTTTTGTTAGAGAGCAGAGAATGTTCTTGTTCCTTGTATTGAATATTATCCTTCCAAAAAATGATAAGGACCCCCTTTATATAGGATGGGGAGTCCCAACGCAGTACATAAACATTTATTACAAAAGAGAATAGATGGTACAGCTATTCTGTGGTTCAGTACGGACTTGTACTATTCTGCAGGCGTTTGCCAACTTCAATCACATGTTCTCGAGAATCCCGCGCCTCTCCATGACGGGCTCTGATCTGCTCCTTACCTCAAGGTGTGCCGATCCTTCGGTACTGCCCTTCGAGGAATTCATCTCGAAATTTCACCTCGGGTCTGCTTCCGATGTCATAAAAAACCTCAAGATCGGTCGTGTCTAATTTTGATTGTATACAGATAGTCCCCGTATTTCTTTGAATGAAAGGACAAGAAATGATTTGAATTCATTAACCTTCAATTCTTCCATTATTGTGTCACACGTGCCATATAAAGCGACTGGCGTGATAGAGGGGAATCCAAAGGGTCGTGTCCATACAGCCACTGAGAAGCCTTTGAATTGATTACGGCAGTTACTGTATTTTGGCTTCCTCTAACATATATGATGGTTCTCTATAAATACTCCTTCCTCTACCTTCTCTTTTTTACCGCATCTCCAAGCTCTCAAAAGGCTTTTCCTTACTTCTTTCATGTGTTCTTTCTCTGACCATATTTCTTTCCCCCTTTCAAAATCCCCAAAAAGAAAATGGCGACGACTTCCACCAGTGTTTCCCAAGATGAAAAACCTTCCTCTTCTTCACGTTCGTCTAAGGGGAAGGCGATGGAGCCTCCTCGTCTTGAGGAATGCATCCCCAAAGCATGCGTGATAACCTCTGATTTAAAGATCGACAAACCTTCCTCGAGGCCAAGGCGATTTGAGCCCATGTCCAGATATATCAGCTTAATATCAGACATCGATAAGGTGAAAGCAGACTGCCACTGGGGGAATTCAGTGTTGGTGAAAATTCCCTCTCGGGAAGAGGACATAACCACATATGAGGGTGGCTCCCTCAGTGTGTATACCTATCCGTTTACCCTTGGCCCGGTGGGACCATCATCTCCCCCAATAGATCCTGTGATCCTCGACTTCTGCAAACGGTATCAAGTAACTCTTGTTCAAATACATCCGTCATTCTGGCGCATTGTTTATATGGCCAGATATTTCACGAACATGGTCGAGGGAATGCCTTTTACCCTTGACCACTTGGTTAAAATGTATAGCCCCCGACTTTTTCGTGGCGGCCTGATTAAACTTCAATGTCGGGTGTCAAGAGCCTTTTTTCCTGTACTGATGAGGTCAGGGACATAGGATGGATGAGCCGTTTTGTCCAAGTTAGGACTTTGGATCTGATTCTGGCAGAAAGGATGCCGTTCCCTGAAAAGTGGAACATAAAACGTAAGTGCACATGTTAATTAGACACCTTTCCTTTTCTTTCGGATTAATTTCTCTACGAAATAACTCCTGTCGTTGATGCAGCTGCTGCGGTGTACCCTGGTTTAGTTAGATATCTCTCGGGCTGGCCAGCTAGATTTAGTCTGCCCATACGCTGAGCGCGTGTGGAGCGATTTGTCAGGGGTTCGGTGGGAAGCAAAGAACAATGGTAAGCTCTTGCCCTGGTTGTAATTGCATTTCTTCGAAGAGACATCATTGTTTACACTCTCACACTCGGTGGTCATATTCGGCGTTTGTACAGGCCTAGGAGAGGCTTCAGTGATAAGGGAGACACCGCCTGAGGAAGTGGATGCCCTGAAACCTGACAAAGAGAAGAGGAAAATAAGGAAATCACCGGCTGAGCCTTCGAAATCAAAGAAGGACAAAGTGAAAGAATCCTCAGCTGATTCAACGACCTTAACCCCCGAAATATCTGAGGAAGGAGTTGATTCCGTGATAGTGCATGTGGGAGGAGAAAACCTGGCTGTCCCACATCTTGCTAAGCTGACGGCCGTCAAGCCGGCGATATCTAAATCGGAGTTTGGTGTAGCCGCTGCCCCACCTGGGGGCAAGGAGCTCATTGAGGATATATCAGATAACGTTCCCGAACTAGCTGCTAGCCAGGATCCCCCCCCCCCCCAAGTTGGGATGCGCCTGGTTAATGGGCTGGAAGATCCTAGTTTTG
The DNA here is from genome assembly GCA_005239495.1 of Nicotiana undulata. NCBI lineage: Eukaryota > Viridiplantae > Streptophyta > Magnoliopsida > Solanales > Solanaceae > Nicotiana > Nicotiana undulata. The sequence goes on along the minus strand of ML241393.1, from coordinate 50,461 downwards.
AGGTTCCTCACATGCGAGAGAAGGCCCCGATCGTTCTATCCTAGGTCATTGACGTGAGCGACTCCCCTTCGGAACCGGTTTTACCTTCGGGGTAATTGTAGGATGCCCGAAATAGAGAATTTCCCGATGGGGGAGCGTCTGCTGAGGACAAAGATGTGTTTGAAGGGTTGTTTGCTACAACCTAGGAAAACCCTGAACTCACCTCATTTATTTTCAGAGAGCTCGATAGACTCTGCGAACATGTAATCTTCCGCAAGTTCTATTTGGCGATATCCATCTTTCTTACTTTGTTTCATTCATGCTTCCAGGCCAAGGAGCTTTATGATCAGACCTTTTTCCAAGTTTCAAGCTTAGTTGACTCACTACGAAGGTGAGTGCAGGAAGCTTACTTCGAGGACTAACGAGCTTAGAGCTCGCTTTGCCGAGAATGAGGAGGACATCCGCGACCTTCAGTCTTTTTTGGAAGCGGCGTCCCGAGAGAGAATTTGCCTTGTCAAGCAGGTAATATAATCTCTATTTGTTTTCGTCTACACATTTACCCTATTTTAGGGTCGCGGCATATTCGGGCTATTTTTTTTAATTTTTTTTTTTGCAGTTTGAGAAGAAAGATGCTCTGTTGAGGGAAGAACTCCGAGCCCGAGGTGCTAAAATTCTCGAGCTCAAACGGCTCGTGAGCGAGATAACCACCGAGAGAGGTACTCTCCAGGGGAAGGCGACCTTGGTCGAACATCAGCTTCAGGACGCGAGGGCGAAGTGCGGCAAATACAAAGATCTTCTTGCTGAGTCTGTCGCTGCGCTATCCGCAGCTAGAGCTGAAGCCAAGGCTCTCTATCCTCATGCAAGGAGGATGTTGTTTCCGTGAATGTTCAGGACAGGAGGTGTCTGAGAGGGCTAAGTTGCATCTGACCCGAGCTGTGGAGCATGCCCGATTGAAATCTCGAAGGCAGGCTCTCGAGGATGTTCGTGTCGGGGGCATCAATCTGACTGCGGAGATTGAGACGGTGAAGACCTTGGAAGAGGAGGCCGCCGCCTTGCTCACTTATGAAGGTGAATCGAGCAATGGCTCGGATGATGATAGAGATGAAAGCGAAGTCCCCGAGGGGGAAGAGGCTGTTGAAGACCCCGAGGCCGGAGCTGGAGCTATTGAAGGCATAACCTCCGAGGGAATCGTTGAAGGCACAACTCTGGTGATAAATTAGGGTTGTATTTGTTTTCTCCTTTGTAAGGGCTTTATACATAAATCCTGTAAATACGTTCCATTGTTTTCTATTTTTTGATGCGCAATTTTGCAACGGCCGAAAAATTGATCATTCGGGTTTCGGCCACTGAATCGAGTTTAGACTCGAGTTCTTCGACCTTTAGGGCTTAGAGTCATCCTTGAAATTCCTCTATGCTGGATCTTGGGCTCGCACGTGTCGACCCTTAGGCGCTTTTAGTTAGCCGTTTTAGGGCTGAGTCCTCGAGTTGGATTTTGACTCGAGTTCATCGACCCTTAGGTTTTGAATTAGCCTTGAGGCTTTTTAAGCGTGGGGTCAATAGGACCTTTAATTGGACCGAAGGCTTTTTGATGTTGGCCCGTAGGCTCCAATGTGTTTTCCCTTAGGCATTTTAGTTAACCATTTCAGGCTAAGTCCTCAAGCCGGGTCACGGCTCGAACCCATCGACCCTCAGGTTTTCGGATTAGCCCTGAGCCTTTTTAAGCTGGCACCAAGGCTCTTACGCGTTGGGTGGGTATGACCTTTAGTGTTGCTATATTTGTCCCTCGTTAAAGACTTATTTGAAGTTTTTGTGTTTGTCCGGCTCTTCGATGGTTCAATAAGAACCTTGATTGTGAGTCGTTATGCGATGATAAATGAGCACCTCGAAAGGTTTTGCCCTACGGCTGAACTGTCTCGAGCCTTTTCGTTATTTGGAGCCGTCATGAACATGATCAAATCTCTTTTGCTTATGCCGAGGGTAGCATGATTTAACCGGTTCTTTCTGAAATAATTTTGAAGGATTTTGATTTTACGGCTACAGTCGGGCGTCCCCGAGTCGTGTTAATTTTCCCGGAGCCTTGCGACTGTAGTCGTCGTGTTTGGTCATAGCCTCTTGACCATAGTCATTATGTTTGGCCGAATCCTTTTAGTCAATCCTCGGCATCTATATCGAGGGTATGACTTTTTAGTGGTCTTACAAGTTCGAATATATAGCCTTAGCTTTAAAATCGGGATTGTGCCTTTTGCAAGGTCATATGATTTGGACATGCCTTACTTGAGGTCTTACAGTTTTAATCATGCTCGTAGGACTTACAGTTTAGATCATGCTCGTAGGACTTACAGTTTAGATTATGCCTGTAAGACTTACCGTTTTGGTCATGCCCGTTAGACTTATAGTTTAGATCATGCCCGTAGGACTTACAGTTTTGATGCCGCCATACAGAGGGTTTTTGGGCTCGAGGTCGCCCACTCGGGGTATTATGGCGTCGAGTCTTTGGCGTCAGTCCTCGAGTGTCCGGGAATTTTTTTGGCTCTGGAGCCATTTGTGATAAAAAATTCTTTGAAAGCGCATAGCTTTGTATAAAAGATGCTCCTTTGATCACTTGGTACAAGCATACATACTTTGACCGTCGAGGTCTCGATTATTCTATGCGGACACGGTTCATTTTGCCGTTTGGCTTGATACATCCTTTTCCTGTCGAGGCTCTCATCGATAGCTTTCTTCGATTTTACCGAGGAGGCGACCTCTCGGGGGGATGCCCCCCAGTATTCGAGTTCGATTGGAGAGGAGCCTTGAATACTTGTTTGAGTTCTCCTTGGGTAGCGTATAGATGTTGCCTCGTTAAAAACCTTGTCGGTAAAACCCTTCTTAGGGATAAAACCCGATTGAAGGAAAAAAGTGCAACGAATGCTTTAAAACCCAGGGGTGCTTTGAAGGATGTTTCGACGTCTTCTATTGGATATCTGCAGAAGTTTAGTTCGGAACATATGGATGAAAACAGGAGCATAGTCTTACCTCAGCAGTAGTAGTGTTATAGATGTGTTCCAATTGCTTGGGAGTTGTTCGACTTTCATGGTGCCAAGTTTGTAGGACCCTTTGCCGATTACTCCCAAGACGCGGTACGATCCTTCCCAGCCCGGGCCTAGCTTCCCTTCATTGGGGTTCCGAGTGCTTAGGGTAACTCTCCTTATGACTAAGTCCCCGACTGTGAAGTGCCGGAGATTTGTTCTCCTGTTATAGTATCTTTCGATTCTTTGTTTTTGGGTAGCCATTCAGACCAGTGAAGCTTTTTGCTTCTCATCTAATAGTTCGAGGGATGCAGTCATTGCCTCATTGTTTGAACTCTTGGTAGCGTGTCGGAACCTGGTACTCGGCTCCCCGACCTCGACCGGTATTAGAGCCTCGGACTCATACACCAGAGAATGGCGTCTCTCCTGTGCTCGATTTCGGAGTTGTTCGATACGCCCATAGGACCTCAGGAAACATTTCCCTCCATCTTCCTTTTGCATTTTCTAACTTCTTCTTCAAGTTTTGAATGATGGTTTTGTTCGTAGATTCAACCCGACTGATAACTAGGGATTTTACCTTATTTTACACTCTTTCGTACTTAAGTTTTGGATAAAATTGTATGCAAAATAGTCCCAAAGGCTTACTTGTTGTGCTTGTTGCAGGGTTTAGTCAAAAAGGATGAAAAATAGTCAAAGACCTGCTTAAAAAGGAGTGAAACCTGCACAAGTACCAAGACCAAGCACAGGCAGAGTTCAATTGACCAGTGCGGACCGCGGTCCATTTTATACGGTCTGCACTGAAGAGATTCAGAGAGTGTTTTCCAAGGAAAATGTCATCGCGGACCACGATCCATTCTATGCAAACAGTGGTGGAGAGATTCAGAGGGAGGATTTTGAAGGCCAAGACTAACGCGGACCGCAGTCCATTTTACGCGGTCCACACTAAAGAGATTCAGAGGGCATTGAGATTTAAGGCTAGAAGACCAACGCGGACCGCAGTCCATTTTACGCGGTCCACACTAAAGAGATTCAGAGGGCATTGAGATTTAAGGCTAGAAGACCAACGCGGACCGCAGTCCTTTCTTTGCGGTACGCACTGAAGCCACCACGGCCACGGTGCATTTTATGCGGACCACGGTGGCCAAGTTCAGAGGCCTAGTTTTGTAAGGTAAAAGTCTCACCGCGACCGCGGTCCATTTTGTGCGGTCCGCGGTGACCCCGTAGGGGTATTTTTGTCCAGAAAATTCGGCCAAATATAAATAGTTTCTTTTCTTATTTTTAGGTCAAGCTTTGTACTGAGATATAGTAGGGAGCTCGTGAACAACTTTTCTTCAGCTTATTGAGTACTTTTAGAAGGATTTCAACATTGAATCTTTCAATTCTAGTTTATAATTCAATTATATGGGTTTTGCTTCATTTATTTCTATGATTTCTTCAGTTATAATGAGTAGCTAAACCCATTAGCTAGGGTTGTGGCTCAACCCTAGTGTGGGTGTTTAATGGGTCCTTTAAATTAAGGCTTAGATGTGTATGGGTGTTTGGTATTTGGGCTGATTTGTGGTTTTCATGTTAAAATTGGTGGTTGCAAACACTAATTGGTGTTTATTTGACTTGGGTTCTTCTTGAGAAAGAGAACTTGAGTCTAGAAAATCAGCCCAACAAGGAATTATGACGAAATCAAGAGATTTATGGTCCCAATTAACAGGTTAAACCTAGAGATAGTAAAACCCTACTTGAGCCAATATTGCTTGCATAATTTTGACACCCAATTGACCTTGAGAGAGGCAATTAGGGCAAAGCTACTCAAACTACCGAGAGGTATAGAGTGGGTAATTCCGTGCATTAGTTATTCCATGTCCCCGTTGTTAACATCTTTGCCTTAGGTATCGGATCCCGTTAAATATTCGCTTAGGGGAAAGTCATAACCCTAGTGCCTTTTATCCATTAAGAAAACAACCAAAAAGACATTAGTTAGTTGATTAGCAAATTACCATTAGCATAAATCGTAGTATAATTGTCAAATAAAAAAAGTATGAAAAGTGCAATTAAGAGCACGAACCACTACTAGATTACCTAGAAACTCAACTCCCACAATCATAACTCCCTGTGGATTCGATCCTGATCCTTCGGGTAAAAGCTCTGACCCACATCTTGCTACTTTGTAGTAGTGTAGGTGAGAGCTGATCACTTTTTGGCGCCGTTGCCGGGGAGTTATACGGTGTTGATTATCTACGTGAATAGTTGTGTTAAGTGTTTTTCTTTCCTTTTTCTGTTAACGTGTGTGTTGAATCACTTCAGGTCCTAATGGCGGATCCTTTGGGAAACATAATTGAGGAGGTATATGACAACCCAGAAGATGAAATAAACCAAGTACCTCCTCCCAGACGGGGCAGACAGGCCAATGTTAATGAGGACATTCCAGACCCTCCCCCGCCTACACCCCCCCAGAGCAGCCCCTCGGGTCCTTCCAAACGAGGGGTATGCTAGTGCTATTGTCCCGCCTAGAATCCGGGCGAGAAATTTTCAAAAAACAAATGTGATGCTGACACTCTTGGATCAGTGGGGCTATTTCACCGGAGCCGCCCACCAAAATGCTTACAAACATTTGAAGGGCTTCGTGGATACCTGTTGGTGTAGTAAGCAAACGAACGTCTCAGAAGATACCTTGAGGCTGCGGTTATTCCCCTTCTCTTTTCGAGGGAAGGCTCTTGATTGGCTCGAGCGGCTTCCCAACCACTCCATATCCACATGGGATGAGCTCACAGAAAAGTTTATTGCAAAAATTTCTCTCCTAGTCACGTGCCAGCGCTCAGAGATAAAATATTGGCTTTTAAGAAAGAACCCAACGAGCGTTTGCATGAGATTTGGGAGCGCTACCGGACCATGGTTAAGGAATGTCCAAACAAAGACATGACTGAAGCCATGATTCAACAAACCTTCTACCGAGGAATAAACATTGTCAATCAATGTGTGGCCAATCAGTTGGCCGCTGGAAATTTCATGAAATTTACTTACCCCGAGGCATGTGAGGTCTTAGATAAGATGGCTGACACATCGTCATCATGGCAAAGTAGAGCAAACGTACCTCAGGGTGAGTCCGGTGTCAATAGTATTCACAAAGAACTTCAAGAACATGGGCAAACAATTGCCGAGCTCACTACCACTATGAACCAACTTGCCAAGGCCCAACTTCAACAATTACAAGGGCCGAAGCAAGTAAATGCCATAGAGGGAGTGAATGTGTTAGTGAACCAAAGAAGACCTCGGGGAAATCCAAAGCAAAGCAACAATGATCAAGGTGACCAAGGACCAAGTGGGTATAGTCAAGAAGAGCCATATGATGATCAAGAAGAGGATGTTATGTATGCTAATAATTACCAAAGTCAATGGAACAATCAAAGAAACAATCAAAACTGGAGCAACTAAGGCAACAATCAAAGTTGGGGTAATCAAAGACAGAGAAATTTGAACAATAACAATAATTCATGAAACTGGGGTAACAACAACAACCAACAATGGGGGAACAACAATGATAACAATTGGAGCGTAGGCAATAACAACAACAATTGGGGTGGTAATGGTAACCGGGGGTCAGGCTTTCAAAGTCCCCCGATGTACCAACAACCAAGCAATCCACCCCGTACCAAGCTCAAGGCCAAAACTCATCAAGTAATGACATGGGAAGAATTGAACAAAAGTTCAAGAAAATGATGGAGCGCAATGCGGACTCCGATGCTCAATTGGCTTCCCACAACACCTCCATTAGAAATCTTGAAGTACAAATGGGCCAAATTTCTCATGCCATGAACACACGCCCAAAAGCAGCACTACCAAGTGATACGGTGGTGAACCCTAAGGGTGGGAACAATAATAATACCGGTCACGCCATGGCGGTGACCACAAGAAGTGGAAAAGGCGGTGGAGCGAGTTCTTCTGGACAAAAGAGAATTGTTGTTAATGATGATGAATTTCCAAATGATGAGTTACAAATTAAAGTTGAGCAAGTGGTGGAAGAGCCAACTACTAGTGAGGTGAGAATTGATATCCATGATAATGGGGAGGATTTGCAAAGGGACGTGAACCCGTCTAGGGAACACGTGATTGATATACCGGAACCGATGGTCCCATAAGCCAAGTCACCATTGCCTAGGCTCCTCCTCCATATCCTCAAAGGTTGGCGAAGCAAAAGTAAGAGAATCAATTCAAGAAATTCATCGATATGATGAAAAGTCTTTCTATCAATGTCCCTTTGGTTGACGCTTTGGAGAAAATGCCCGAGTATGCTAAGTTCATGAAGGAATTAGTCACAAAGAAGCGGTCTATGAAGTGCGAAACCATTAAGATTACTCACCAAGTGAGTGCCATAGTGCATTCAATAGCACCCAAACTTGAAGACCCGGGAGCTTTTACCATTCCTTATACAATCGGGAGTGCGGATTTTGCTATAGCTTTGTGTGACCTTAGAGCTAGTATAAACTTGATGTCATACTAGGAATTTAAAACATTGGGGATTGGTCAACCTAGGGCTACCTCTATGCGTCTTCAAATGGCGGATAGAACTATGAAGAGGCCCCTAGGAATCATTGATGATGTATTGGTTCGGGTTGACAAGTTCATTTTGCCCGCGGATTTTGTCATATTGGATTGCGAAGTGGATTATGAGGTTCCCATCATCTTGGGAAGTCCCTTCCTTGCAACGGGGAAGGCCTTAGTTGACGTGGAGGCCGGTGAGCTCACTTTCTGATTGGGCAATGAAAAGGTTGTGTTGCATGTGTGCAAATCAATGAAGCAGCCCAACATCACAGAAGTATGCTCTTTCATGGACCTTGTCACGAGGTCATTATTGATGATGCAAGTTCCTATGATTAATGTTGAAGATCCAGTGGAGCAAGCTTTGTTGAACCATGATGACATCGTGGTGGATGGATTACTTGAAATTACCAATGCCCTTCAAGGCATGGGTTCTTATTCCTATGGTCCCCGAAAGCTATCATTGGACTTGGAGAACCGGAAAACTCCTCCGACAAAGCCTTCAATCGAAGAGCCACCTACATTGGAGTTGAAGCCACTTCCACCACACCTCAGGTATGAATATCTTGGTCCCTCTCGTACTTTTCCTGTTATACTTTACTCTTGCCTAACCCAATTGCAGGTAGACTCCACTTTAAAAGTGCTAAGAAGAAGGAAGAAAGCCATAGGATGGACTCTTGCTGACATTCGGGGAATAAGCCCCGCATTTTGCATGCACAAAATCATTCTTGAGGATGGAGCAAAGCCTTCCGTAGAACACCAACGGAGGCTCAATGAAGCAATGCGAGAAGTGGTGAAGAAGGAAATAATCAAGTGGCTTCATGCTGGGGTTGTCTATCCAATCTCGGATAGTGCTCGGACTTCTCCGGTCCAGTGTGTTCCAAAAAAGGGTGGCTTGACAGTGGTCCAAAATGACAAAAATGAACTCATTCCAACAAGAACGGTCACAGGATGGTGGGTGTGTATGGATTACCGCAAGTTAAACAAAGTGACTCGCAAGGACCATTTCCCCTTATCCTTCTTGGATCAAATATTAGATAGGCTTGCGGGTCGGGCTTTCTACTGCTTTCTGGACGGGTATTCAGGCTATAATCAAATCTTGATTGCCCCGGAGGATCAAGATAAGACCACTTTTACATGTCCTTATGGTACATTTGCCTTCTCCCGAATGCCTTTTGGTCTTTGCAATGCACCCGCCACTTTTCAGCGGTGCATGATGGCGATCTTTACTGATATGGCTGAAGACTTCCTCGAAGTGTTTATGGATGACTTCAGCGTAGTTGGGGACTCCTTTGATGAATGTTTGATCAATCTTGATAAAGTCCTCGCTCGTTGTGAAAAGACCAACCTAGTACTAAACTGGGGGAAATGCCATTTTATGGTGGAAGAAGGGATAGTGTTGGGCCACAAAATCTTGAGGAATGGAATTGAAGTGGACAAGGCAAAGATTGAAGTGATTTTTAAATTGCCACCTCCAACTTCGGTTAAGGGGGTCCGGAGCTTCCTTGGGCACGCCGGGTTCTATCGGTGTTTCATTAAGGATTTCTCTAAGGTGGTCAATCCTCTTTGCAAATTGTTAGAGAAAGATGCCAAATTTCACTTTGATGAGAATTGCATGAGTGCATTTGAATTGTTGAAGCACAAGCTTACCACAACACCTATTATCACCGTGTCGGATTGGAGCTCTCCTTTTGAGCTAATGTGTGACTCTCGTGATGTGGTTGTGGGGGCGGTTTTGGGCCAAAGAGTGAACAAGATCTTTCACCCCATCTATTATGCTAGCAAAACAATGAACTCGGTCCAAATGAACTACACTGTCACTGAGAAGTAGTTATTGGCAATAGTCTGATGGAGAAATTTCGTCCTTATCTTATGATTTCCAAGGTCATAGTTCACACTAACCATGCGGCACTCCGGTATCTCATGATCAAGAAGGATTCCAAAGCGAGACTCATGCGGTGGGTGTTGTTGCTTCAAGAGTTCGACTTGGAGATTATTGATAGAAAAGGGAGTGAAAACTAAGTGGCCTACCATCTTTCCCGCTTGGAGGAGCAAGGTCGACCTAGTGATGGGCTTGAAATTGATGATAGTTCCCTGATGAACAACTTCTTTCTGTGTCAATGCAAGAAATGCCATGGTTCGGGGACATTGCCAATTATATTGTCACCGGTTTTGTTCCTTGTGAGCTCTCTTCCAACCAAAGGAAGAAGCTTATGAGGGATAACATGGATTTTTATTGGGATGAACCATACTTATTCAAGATTTGCAATGACGGTGTCATCCGGCGATGTGTGCCCGAAGAAGAACAAGGATCGATTCTTGAGTCTTGCCACTCCTCACCTTATAGTGGTCATCATGGAGGGGCAAGGACCGCCTCCAAAGTGCTAAGTTTTGGTTTCTTTTGGCCTACCTTATACAATGATGCTAGTGACTTGGTCAAGCGATGTGATGAATGCGAACGAATGGGTGGCATATCCAAGACAGATGAGATGCCTCTTACTACAATCCTAGAGGTGGTTATTTTTTATGTATGGGGTATTGACTTTATGGGGCCATTTGTGAGCTCTTGTGGAAACACTTACATACTCGTGGCTATGGACTACATTTCAAAATGGGTTGAAGTCGTGTCTTTGCCTAATAATGAAGCCCGGAGTGTGGTTGGTTTTCTGAAGAAGCATATTTTCACAAGATTTGGGACACCCGTGCCATCATCAGTGACAGGGGGTCTCAATTTTGCAATAGGGCCTTTGATTCTTTGCTATCGAAGTATGGAGTCAATCGTAAGTTGTCTACTCCGTACCATCCTCAAGCAAGTGGCCAGGTGGAAGTGTCAAATCGTGAAATCAAGAATATATTGGCAAGGACAGTGAATGCTAACCAGACTGATTGGTCCTGGAAGCTTGATGATGCTCTTTGGGCTTACCGGACCGCTTTCAAGACCCCAATCGGTATGTCACCTTACAGGTTGGTGTATGGCAAGTCTTGTCATCTGCCGGTGGAGTTGGAGCACAAGGCACTTTGGGCTTTGAAGAAGTTGGATTTGGATTGGGACATATCTGCTAATCTCAGAGTTGATTACTTGAATGAGCTAGATGAGTTCAGATTTCATGCATACACTAGCTCCTCCTTGTACAAAGACAAAATGAAGTACCTCCATGATAAGTATGCCAAAGAATGGGAATTCAAGGTGGGGGACTTGGTGCTCCTTTGCAATTCTAGACTCTGTCTCTTTCCGGCCAAACTCAAGTCAAAGTGGAGTAGCCCATTTGAAGTTGTATTGGTTACACCCTTTGGTGCTCTCGATCTCATGAACAAAAATGGGGAGATTTTTAGAGTGAATGGGAACCGATGCAAACATTACCTTGGGAGATTTGAAGATATCCACGTGGTGGCTTTGATGAAGCTCAATTGAACATGGTAACATGCGTCGTGCCGTGACGTTAAATCAGGCGCTTCTTGGGAGGCAACCCATGAGTCTTTATTTTTTTGTTTTTCTTTGATTTTCTTGGTAGTATAGGATTTATTTTTGGACTAACTGGTTGTGGGATGTTGTAGGATTATTTTGATGCAGGGCTCAAGGCTAAGTTGTAAATAACAGCTCTCTGAAGTTTGCAATGCGGACCGCAGTCAATTTTGTGCGGTCCGCGGAGCTGTCTCACCAGAAAAACAACTCTATGAAGTTTGCAGTGCGGACCGCGGTACATTTTGTGCGGCCCGTGAAGTTATCTCACAAGAAATAACTTCTCTGAAGTTGCCACCACAGTCGCGGTACCATTTTATGCGGTCTGCGGTTGTCCATTGCGACCGCGGTCCATTTTGTGCGTACCGCAGTGGCCAATTGCCCAGATGCCCAGAAATTTAAAGGAACGCGGACCGCGGACCGCGGTCATTTTATGCGGTCCGCGGTGGGGTAGGTAGTGTGGGTCCCAGGCCTAGTTCTATAAATAGGGCCTGAGGGCCTCATTTTACATTTTTCGCTCTTTGCCCTATCTACAGTAAAAAATCCATTATGCATCATCCCTGCTAGCTTGAATTGATTCATCTAATTCATCTCATCTTCATTCCACATCCAGTAAGTTAATTTTGACTTCATAACTTCTTAATTTTATTATTTTTTTGTTTACTTAGTAGATTTTCTCCTTCTTTTCCCCCTTTTTCTTCTTAATCCATTAATCATGTGTAAGGTTTGTTCATAATGCTTAATTTAGACCCATTGTAGTTAATTACACTGATTAAACACATAGGGTATCAACAACATGTGCATTTGAACTTGAATTAAAATTAAAAATTGAAACCCTAGGTTGGGAATTAGTGCGGCCCGCGGTGCTTTCAGATCACAAGTCCCAGTTGTGGACCGCGGACCGCGGTGCTTTTTTGTGCGGTCCGCGGTGCTTTTATGCGGACCGTGGTTGTTTTTATGCGGTCCGTCGTGACCATCTTCAGAGAGGTGGGTAGTCTGAACCCCACCTCCACGCGGACCGCGATTCTTTTGTTGCGGTACGGGGTGCCTTAGTGCGGACCGCGGTCGTTTTTGTGCGGTTCGCAGTGCTCATCTTCAGAGAAGTGGGTAGTCTGAACCCCACTTCAACGCAGACCACAGTTCTTTTTGTGCGGTCTCTGGTGCCTTAGTGCGGACCGCGGTCGTTTTTATGCGGTCCGCGATGATCATTTTCAGAGAGGTGGGTAGTCTGAACCCCACCCCAACGCGGACCGCGGTCTACAACTTCTGCAACCCCAATTCTCATTACATGCTACCTGTGTATTCTCTAATCTATGCACTGATGGGATACTAACAAGATTTAAATGAATTCGACTTGCAGATTATGGTCCAATCAAGAGGAGGTGGTCAAAAACCAAGCGGAAGGGGAGAGTCTTCCCGGGGGAAAAGCAAGGGAATGATCAAACTAACCCCCCAAGTCCGGCAAGCAATAAAAGAAACTAGAAAAACAATCCGGTAATGGATAGAGCTGCTTCCCAATCGGGAAGTGAGTATGCACCCTCCAAAGAGGGATATGAGTCAGAGTCGGTACCAGAGTTTGTCCCAGACTTCCCGGAGAGGTTCAGATTGACAAATGAACCTTCTGACCCCCCTCCTGCCCAAGCAGCAGCACACTCTGAGTCGTCTGAAGGCTCAACTGCAGGGAGTGATCATGAATACTCCACCTCACCTACAACATCTCTATCAGGTGAACACTCCGAAGAAGAAAAAGCAGGGGATGAGACCCAAATAGGGGATGAGACCCAAATAGGGGGTGAACCCCATATAGGGGGGGTTGAAAGAACAAGAAACCCGGAAGCATGGCAAGATAGGTTTGTGAGTGAACCGGCCTTTCATAAATTCCGGGAATGGTGGACTGAGAGGAAATTGATCCTGGAATGTAAATTCATCACAAGGGACATTTTGCCGAATAACCCCAATGTGCGGAGATAGTTCTGAGAGAGAAAAGGCTGGGACTATTTCACTTGCCAGCTGCCGGAGGAAAATGAGCACTTAGTCAAGGAGTTCTACACTAATTTGGCTTATCTGAAAACGGACTCCAAAGCGACTAAGGTGCGGAATCTGACTATACCTTTTGATGAGAATGCAATAAACGGGTACCTTGACTTCGATGATGAGGATGAGTCGGAGTACCTTGAGAAGTTGAACTTGGGGGATGATGCCCTTCCATGGCTAGCGGAGCACTTGGAAATCCCAGGTGAAACCCCAGACTGGTTGCAACCCCAACAGCAAGAATTTCAAAGGAAAAGCCATTGCTTCCACTGGCCAGTCTGAAGAGCCAGTGGTTGTAGTGGCATCTTCTCACCCTGCCTCAGCCACCCCAGACATTGTTGGTCCCTCCAATTCAGCAGCCCCAGGCATTCCTTCATCATGGGAATACCCTCTGACTGCCCACCGACTGAGCCAGTCCCTATCCAGTATCAACAACTGGATGCAGGAAGCTACTGTCAAGCTGTCTGTCCTCTCTACCTCAGTGGCAGCTCAAGCTGCACCTCATCCGCCACAGGTCCCACAATCCGTTGAAGATACTCTCAAGGAACTTCTGGACAACCAGGAGAAAATCCTTAATAACCAAAAGTTGATTCTGGATACTGTTGGCACTCATGGACAGTCACTGAAAGAGCTTGCCAGGGAGACGAAGAAGCTAAGAAAAACTCGTGCCTCCAAGGAGTCAGTGAAGAAGCTAAGGATGAAGGTAGATAAGCTGAATGAGGATCACTTGCCATTGGACTTGCTGCTGCATGACCCTGCTACCCAGCCTGAGCTAGAGCCGGAGATAGAGAGGCCAGCAAAGAGTAAGAGAGTGCTTCCCCGTACTGAGGGCATTGCGATAGAGTTGTCGGACCCGCAGGGAGGTACCTCGAGTCAGCCAAAGCTTCCAGTACAAGCCCAGGTTACAGAGGAGATCCAGGTCCCGATGGAGACACAGGGTTCTGAGGATCAGTCACAGGTTCCCATGCAGTCCGCAGACCCCGGGACCCATACTCAGGATCCTATGCAGACGGAGGGCCTATAGGGAGTTTCTGTTGACTATTTATCCTTTATTTTGAGCTTATTTTGTTAGTTAGCATTGAGGACAATGCTAGCTCTTATTTGAGGGGGTAGCCCTATTTTGGATTAGGATGATTGTATATATTAGATACTACTTTTATTATGCTTTCTTTTTAATTTTGGTATGTACATAACTTTACTACTCTAGCTACTTTTCGTATTTTTGCACTTTTGGTCTGTATATAAAGTTACTTTCTAATGTATATATTCATTCCCCCTTATGTATATTCGATTAATTCCCCTCTTGTATATTCATTCTACTTTACGCATTTTACTTTCTGCATTTTTCCTTTTTATAGCTTCTTATTTTATTTTTGTAGCTTCTTGTTTTGAATTTTTCGCGTGCAATAAGCCTTTGGTTTTCTTAATGCCACGGTTCTTTCCAAAGGTGGAATTTGTGTAAACCGGGTGGATCTTCCCGATGATGGATGGTATGACAACCTTCTTAAGGGTTTGAGTCTGCTTTTATTTTTGCTTTTTGTGTAAATAGTAGTTGGTAAGGAATGGTACCTCAAGCAAAGCTTCACTTGGGCCTAACATAATTGCCTTTGATCCTATGGTAAAAAACAAATCGTTGTGTTTAGGATGGCGAAAGTCGTGATCTTGAGACTCTTGTGTTGGCTGATAATCATCAAGTGGTTTTTTGGGACCATTGTGTTGCTCAAATCATAGCTAAGGTCTTTGTGGACCCCCGACTCCGTTTCTTTAGCAATCCCATAGCTTGAGTGGTGAGAGTTTGAATTGCAAGTCCAAGTACCGTGACATTAGTCTAGAACTTGCCTTGAATGTTTGTCTAGGCAAAATCCTAAGTATAGTTTGACTTGAGATATGATTATAGGCTCTCCTTGATCCGAATGATGACTTGAACATTTCCATAGCCTACCAATGACAATTTCCCTAGTCAACCCTTTTGAGCCTTAGACATGTTTCTTTCACGAACCATGATACAAACCTTCACCCGTTCTGACCCTGTCTTGGCACCCATTCTTTCCTAAGCACAAGGCAAAAACGTAAGTTTGGGGGAGAGACGAGGAATGCAACAAAGTGAAAAAAAAGGTACAAAAGGAAGAAAAAAAGGAAAGGCAATGAAAAAGAAAGAAAAGAAAAGCAAAAAGTCAAAAAGAATGAGCAAGTCAGAAGAAATAAAAGGGAATCAATGAAAGAAAGAAATTAAAGGTGTGGAATGCTTAGAAAGGAGAAAAATGATTGAATTGAACAAAAAGGTGTGACAGCAGAAAAAGCTTAATTACTCAAGAAGTCAAGAGAATGTGCGAAAGAAGTGAAGCAAATGAAGTGCTTAAGGGAAGATGGAACCCACTAAGACCAAATATTTCCTACCTTGAACCCAAAAGCCTTCAATATGTCTCCACAAAAGTCCTATATGATCTTGAGTCGAATGAAGCCTACATTAGTGGTGACTCAAATAAGGGGCAAGCCTATGGTACTTTGAGCCGGACTTGAGTCTTTTCCTTGAGAGAGATGAGTGAACTCCCATTATCCTCGTTCTGAGTGTTACAATCTTAAAGTGAGGTTTTCTTAGGGAGAGTTGAGGAGTATGAGTTTGGGTTCCACAATGACCAAAGTAATAGTAATAGTTTCGTTGATAAGTCGAGTCTAACTCTTGATGATCTTGTGTCACACTGAAATCCATGGTTTTAAAAGGTCAAATGTTGTTAATGATTCATTTGCATTGAGGGCAATTGTTAGTCCCAACTGATGCTAGAAGAGGTTACCTTAGGACAGCTGAATTTTCTTGGATTTACTCAAAAAGGGGTGGGGCTTATTTTGTTTGCTTGAGGACAAGCAAAAGATTAAGTTTGGGGGAGTTGATAACTAGGGATTTTACCTTATTTTACACTCTTTCGTACTTAAGTTTTGGATAAAATTGTATGCAAAATAGTCCCAAAGGCTTACTTGTTGTGCTTGTTGCAGGGTTTAGTCAAAAATAATGACAAGCAGC
Source organism: Nicotiana undulata (assembly GCA_005239495.1). Lineage (NCBI taxonomy): Eukaryota > Viridiplantae > Streptophyta > Magnoliopsida > Solanales > Solanaceae > Nicotiana > Nicotiana undulata. The sequence goes on along the minus strand of ML241393.1, from coordinate 34,434 downwards.
CAAAGACCTGCTCAAAAAGGAGTGAAACCTGCACAAGTACCAAGACAAGCACAGGCAGAGTTTAATTGACCAGTGCGGACCGCGGTCCATTTTATGCGGTCCGTACTGAAGAGATTCAGAGAGTGTTTTCCAAGGCAAATGTCATCGCGGACCGCAGTCCATTCTATGTGAACCGCGGTGGAGAGCTTCAGAGGGAGGATATTGAAGGCCAAGACTAACGCGGACCGTAGTCCATTTTACGTGGTCCGCACTAAAGTGATTTAGAGGGCATTGAGATTTAAGGCTAGAAGACCAACGCGGACCGCGGTGTCCAAGTTCAAAGGCCTAGTTTTGTAAGCTAAAAGTCTCACCGCGACCGCGGTCCATTTTGTGCGATCCGCGGTGACCCTGTAGAGGTATTTTTGTCCAGAAAATTCGGCCAAATATAAATAGTTCTTTTCTTATTTTTAGGTCAAGCTTTGTACTGAGATATAGTAAGGAGCTCGTGAACGACTTTTCTTCAGCTTTTTGAGTACTTTTAGAAAGTTTTCAACATTGAATCTTTCAATTCTAGTTTATAATTCAATTATATGGGTTTTGCTTCATCTATTTCTCTGATTTCTTCAGTTATAATGAGTATCTAAACCCATTAGCTAGGGTTGTGGCTCAACCCTAGTGTGAGTGTTTAATGGGTCCTTTAAATTAAGGCTTAGATGTGTATGGGTGTTTGGTATTTGGGATGATTTGTGGTTGTCATGTTAAAATTTGTGGTTGCAAACACTAATTGGTGTTTATTTGACTTGGGTTCTTCTTGATAAAGAGAACTTGAGTCTAGAAAATCATCCCAACAAGGAATTGGGACGAAATCAAGAGATTGATAGTCCCAATTAACGGGTTAAACCTAGAGATAGTAAAACCCTACTTGAGCCAATATTGCTTGCATAATTTTGACACCCCATTGACCTTGAGAGAGGCAATTAGGGCAAAGCCACTCAAACTACCGAGAGGTATAGAGTGGGTAATTCCGTGCATTGGTTATGCCATGTCCACGTTGTTAACATCTTTGCCTTAGGTATCGGATCCCGTTAAATATTCGCCTAGGGGAAAGTCATAACCCTAGTGCCTTTTATCCATTAAGAAAACAACCAAAAAGACATTAGTTAGTTGATTAGCAAATTACCATTAGCATAAATCGTAGTATAATTGTCAAATCAAAAAAGTATGCAAAGTCCAATTAAGAGCACGAACCACTACTAGATTACCTAGAAACTCAACTCCCACAATCATAACTCTCTGTGGATTCGATCCCGATCCTTCGGGTAAAAGCTAATCCGATCCTCATCTTGCTATTTTATAGTAGTGTAGGTGAGAGCCGATCACCTACCGTTAGCACATGGGTGGTAGGGTGTCGATAGGATCCCAAATTGACATAGGATATGATCTTGTATGGAATTAATGACTTCTTTTTCCCTTATCTTCTCGAAGGACTTTTCTTCCACCCACTTTGATAAATAGTCAGTCATAAATAAAACAAATCTAGCTTTACCTGGTGCCATCGGTAAGGGTCCGATGATGTCTATCCCTCACTTCATGAACCACCAATGCGACAACACCGAATGTAGTTATTTACCGGGTTGGTGAATCATGGGTGCAAAATTTTGGCATTTGTCGCATTTCCGGACAGATTCATTGGCGACCTTTTCCATGTTGTCCCAATAATAACCTTTTTTGATCACCTTTCGGACTAGAGAATCGGTGCCAGAGTGATTCCACAGGTACCTTCGCGGATTTCTCGGAGCATGTAATCTGCGTCATACATCAAAGATTCTTCCATTTTCGCTGAGTGAGAATCGAGCCGCTTTGGTACGCAGGGTCTTCGGCTTCAATCCCATGTTAGGCTCGTGGAGTTAATTTCGGCGTGGCCTTCATCGACCACTGATTTGGATAGCTAGACAACGGCCTCGGGGAATGTATTATATTCTTCGACGGCCGGTCCTGGATTCGCGAGGGCATCGGCCTCGCGTTGCATAATGTCTTCTCGAACCTTGAAGCTCCATTTACCTGGTTCACTACCAAGAGGGAATCATATTTTGCTTCGATGATTTCGGCTCCTAGGCCTTTGGCCAATTCCAGACCTGCAATCATAGCCTCACACTTGGATTCGTTGTTAGTCAAATTTATAGTCTTTATAGTGCACTAGGGGGGGCGTGAAGCCAGCCACGAAATCCGCAAAAGTTTGGGATTTAATAGCCATTCGGGGCTGATACTCGATGCCATATCCCCCGAGTTCACTGGACCATCTGGTCAGCCATCCTGATAACTCGGGCTTATGCAATACGCTTCGAAGGGGGGACGTCATTAAGCACAAATGTGATAGCATTGGAAGTAAGTTTTTAATCTTTCGAGACGCATTAATTAACGTAAGGTCTAATTTTCCTAGAAAAGGGGGGTACCTGGTTTCAGGGTATCTTACCTCCCTAATAGACCTTATTTTGAGGAGCTTTGTTACCTCGTCGTCCTCGGGGATCTGTTTTCCCTCAGGCTCCTCCGAGGCGCAGGGCGGGGGTGTTGGTGCCTTGCTGCGAATCGCGAATATCTCTCCTACCGCATGTTGCTCCCCATATACTGTCTTTATACCCTCCTTCGTTGGGAATTTCCTCATTTGATGGAGATTTGACGGCACGGTCCTTATGTTATGCATCCATGGCCTCTCAAGCAACGCATTGTACCTTATGTTACCTTCAATTTGGTAATTTGAATCGTATCCGACAGGCTGACCGGGAGGGCGATCTCCCCCTTCATTGCTTTACCGGCCATATCGACCCATTGATGACATGTGGGGTAGGTACAATTTGATTGAGCAGTCTGAGCTGCTCCACCATTGTCGACCTGGTCACGTTGGCTGAACTACCTAGATCTACGAGTACACATTTAAGTTGAATGTTATTCAAGAGAAAAGAAATTACCAGTGCATCATTATGTGGCTGATACAAGGTCTCGAAATCCTCTTCATTGAATGCAAGGGGGCCTTCGGATATGCGGCCCCGAATTTACTCCGTCGTTGCAGCGGATATTTCTATCCGTTCGATCATGGGTCCTTGAGGAACGTCGGTTCCCCCAATGATTATGTGGACGATCGGCTGTGGTTTTCCCATTTTTCTCCTTCGAGCTATTTTTCTTCTCCGAAGGTGATTTACAGCTCAGCCGCAGACGAATTCTTGGAGGTACCCTTTGTTGACTAGTCGGTTTGCTTCCTCTCGAAGCTGCCTGCAATCTTTGGTCCTATGGTCGTGCGTGTGATGAAACTCGCATGTCAAGTTAGGGTTCCTTTGCGAAGGGTCTGATAGTATGGTCTTCAGCCAACTGGTGTCTTTGATTTTACCCTTGGCTGACACGACGTCTGAGGCGCCAATGCTGAAGTTGTATTTAGATGATCGGAGTACCTCCGCCGGCTCCGTGCACTTGCTGAACCTAGATTCGTTCACCAGTTCTCGAGGATTCCGAACTTGATCCATCCTTCGATCAGTTCTGGGCGTGTTGCTTCTTGAAATGGGCAAACCAGACTGCTCAGAATCGAGGTTTCTGAGCTGGCCGAGATGAATCCTCGAGGTCGAGGCTGATGATGAGTGTTCGATGAAGTAATAACAGTTATGAGGGCCTTAAAGGAGGATATTTATGATCAATGATAAATAATAAATGAAGAACAATCAATGAAATACAATAAATGTAAGCAATATATCAGTAGAGAGACAATAGAGGATGTTTTTGTTAGAGACCAGAGAATGTTCTTGTTCCTTGTATTGAATATCGTCCTTCCAAAAAATGATAAAGACCCCCTTTATATAGGAGGGGGAGTCCCAACGCAGTACATAAACATTTATTACAAAAGAGAATAGCTGGTACAGCTATTCAGTGGTTATGTACGGACTTGTACTATTCTGCAAGCGCTTGCCAACTTCAATCACATGTTCTCGCGAATCCCGCACCTCTCTATGACTTGCTCCGATCTTATCCTTACCTCGAGGTGCGCCTATCCTTTGGTACTGCCCTTCGAGGAATTCATCTCAAAGTTTCACCTCGGGTCTACTTCCGATGTCATAAGACACCTCAAGATCGGTCGTGTCCGATTTTGAACGTATACAGGGATAATTCTTCTCATGGACTTTCAACTGCCGAGACGCATATGCAATCACCCTTCCTTCTTGTATCAATACCGCTCCAAGTCCAACACGGGAAGCATCACAATATACCGTAAAAGATCTTGAACCTGATGGTAACACCAACACCGGTGCTAAAGTCAAAGTTGTCTTGAGCTTCTGAAAGCTCGCCTCACACTTGTCCGACCATTTAAATGGGGCACCTTTGTGAATCAATTTAGTCATTGGGGCTGGTATCGATAAAAACTCCTCCACAAAACGACGGTAGTAACCCGCCAAACCCAAGAAGCTCCTGATTTTCGTGGCTGTAGTGGGTCTAGGCCAGTTCTTGACTGCCTCAATCTTTTTAGGATATACCTGAATACCCTCTACTGATACGATATGACCCAAGAAAGCTACTGAATCTAACCAGAACTCACACTTTGAAAATTTTGCGTACAACTAATTATCCCTCAAAGTCTGGAGCGCTATACGGAGGTGGTGTTCATTCTCCTCTCGGGTGCGGGAGTATATCAGGATATCATCAATGAACACAATTACGAAAGAATCTAGATGAGGCTTGAAAACCCGATTCATCAAGTTAATAAAGGTTGCTGGAGAATTAGTCAACCCAAAAGACATCACCAGAAATTCATAGTGCCCATACCTCGTCCAAAAGGTTATCTTAGGAACATCGGACGCCCTAATCTTCAACTGATGGTAGCCCGATTTCAATCAATTTTCGAAAATACCCTGGCACCCCGAAGCTAATCAAATAAATCATCAATTCTCGGCAATGGATATTTATTCTTGATAGTAACTTTATTCAACTACCAGTAATATATACATATTCTCATTGATCCATCCTTCTTTTTCACGAACAGAACCGGTGCACCCCAAGGTGAGACACTAGGTCTAATGAAACCCTTATCAAGCAAGTCTTGCAATTGTTCCTTCAATTCTTTCAACTCTAGTTGGGCCATCTGGTATGGAGGAATAGAAATGGGCTGAGTGCCCGGAGCCACATCAATGCAAAAATCAATGTCCCTGTCAGGTGGCATCCTCGACAGGTCTATAGGAAACACCTTGGGAAACTCACGAACAACAGGCACCGAATCTATAGAAGGAACCTTAACATCGAAGTCACGAATATGAGCCAAATAAGCTAAACACCCATTCTCAACCATGCGGCGGGCTTTGGCATAAGAAATCACTTTGCTGGGAGAATGACCAGGAGTGCATTTATATTCTAATCGAGGCAACCCTGGCAAGGCTAACGTAACTGTCTTGGCATGACAGTCCAAGATGGAATAATAAGGTGACAACCAATCCATGCCCAAAATGACGTCGAAATCAACCATGTCAAGCAGCAAAAGATCTACACTAGTTTCAAGACCCTTAATAACGACCACACACAAATGATACACACGATCTACAACAATGGCATTCCCCACGGGCATGTACACATATACGGGGACACTTAAGGATTCACGGGGCACAACCAAATACGAGGCAAAATATGATGACACATAATAATAAGTAGACCCCGGATCAAATAAAACTGAAGCATCTCTATTGCAAACTGTAATGATACATGTGATAACAGCATCGGAGGACTCCGCCTCATGTCTGGCTGGAAATGCATATAACCGGGGCTGGGCCCCGCCACCCTTAACCACGTCTCTGGGAAGACCTCTGATAGGCGGACCTCCACCTCTAGCGGGCTGGCCTCCACCTCTAGCGCCCTGACCTCCACCTCTAACAACCTGACCCCTACCCCTGGCTGGCTGGGCAAGTAGTGTTGCAGCTGGTGCCGGCACTATGGACAAGAACCCTGGTACTGATGTTGATTACCTAAAAATCTCGGACAAGTTCTACAAATATGCCCATATTTATCACACTCAAAACATCTCTCCTGATATAAAGACTGACCTGACGAGCCGGCTGACCATGATAATAACTCTACAGAGGAGGTGCTCTGATAGGATCTGAAGGAGCACTATAGACTGGCTGAGCGGAAGGAGTCATATAAGAACCACGACCACCTGAAGTACCATGTGAAACCTGAAATGCTGAATGGAATGGCCTGGAAGAATGTCCTCTGCTGAAATTAACCCCGCCTCTAGATGAGGCACCGCTGAAACCACCGTAATGGCGAGGTCTCTTGTCTGACCCCTGACCTCCCATCCCGAGAACCGACTCAACTCCCCTGGCTACATTGGTTGCATCCTGAAAAGAAATCTCGGTCCCTGTTTTCTTAGCCATCTGCAACCTGATGGGATGAGCAAGGCCCTCAATAAATCGCCTGACCCTCTCTCTCTCTCTCTCTCTCTCTCTCTCTCTTTGTGTGTGTGGGTAGCAAGAGAATAGCATGTCGGGCCAAATCCACAAAACGATTCTCATACTGGGTGACAGTCATGATGCCCTGCTGAAGTCGCTCAAACTGACGACATTTCTCCTCTCTAGTAGTAACATGCAAAAACTTCTCCAAAAAGAGATGCGAAAACGGATCCCAAGTCAAAGCAGGTGACGCAGTTGGTCTAGTCAACAAATAATCCCTCCACCATTTCTTGGCGGAACCGGTCATCTGAAAGGCAGCAAAATCGACCCCATTGGTCTCCAAGATACCCATATTTCGATGTACCTCATGACAGCTATCAAGATATTCTTGAGGATCCTCTGTGTCACCACTGAAATGAACGGGGAAGAGCTTAATGAACTTTTCCAATCTCCACAAAGCATCGGTGGACATAGATGCCCCATCAACGGGCGACGCTGGAGCAACTGGCTGAATTACCCCAACTGGATTGGCTGTTGGGGTCTGAATATGAGGAGTAGTCTTATTAGGAGTGTGGGTAATAGGAGTCTGAACCCCTCCTCCATCCTGAGATACGGCTGCTGCCACGGGGAATGTTCCAGTCTGGGCTACACTCTCCTTGATGCCCACTAATCGGACCAAAGCATCCTGAAGCACCGGGGTAGCAATAAACCCCTCTGGGACCTGAGTTGGTCCCGCGGGAACAGCCTGAGCTGGAACACCCTCATTAATCTCAATTTGGGGCTCCGCAGCGGCGGCTGCTGTCTGAGCAATGGGCTGGGTCCTGCCCCTTCCTCGGCCTTGGTCTCTGCCCCTAGTAGGAGTTGTTGCTGGTGGTGGAGGAACGAGGTGTTGGTCAGCGGAAGAGGAAGTACGTGTTCTCTCCATATGCGAGAGAATAGAAGAATTCAATTAGTATTTGAGATAACAAGAATCGCACGACAGAGTAGAAATAAAAATGAGTTTGTTCCTAACTTCATAGCCTCTGAGAGATAAGTACAGACGTCTCCGTACCGATCCTTCAGAGCTTGTTCGTGAATTGTGAGACCTAGGAAACCTAGGGCTCTGATACCAACTTGTCACGACCCAATTCCCAACCCTCGGGATCATGATGGCGCCTAACACCACACTTGCTAGGCAAGCCAATGTTAGAACTTATTTAATTATTTTCGATTGAAGTTTACTTATTCATAATAGAACCATTTAAAAATAAATTGAATCTAATACTTTCCAATAAATAATTTCATGAATAATAATAATAATAACCGGACAAATAAGTCGAACCACAAACTAAATAGATGTCCATACAACTACCCAAGAGTCTGGTGTCACAATTCACGAACCTCTAAGAATACTACAAATAATTGGGCTGAAAGAAATATGTATCTGTTTTGAAAGAAATTAAACAATGTCTAAGTAATAAAGGGAAGACTCCAGGAATCTACGGACGATAGCAGATTTACCTCGTATCTCCGAGTAAATGATAATAGCTACTACAATCTCCTAACTCTGGTCGATACCTGGATCTGCACAAGAAGTGCAGAGAGTATCAGTACAACCGACCCCATGTACTGAGTAAGTGCCGAGCCTAACCTCGACGAAGTAGTGACGAGGCTACGACGGGGCATTTATAACATAACTTGTGACAATATATAATAAAGCAACCAAGATTCTAAACAAAACAAAACAATAGTCTGTAGCAATAAATAAAATAACTCAGCCACCTTTTTCTGGTCTCAGTTATAACCAATTCTCACATAAGTTTCCAAATTTCAATAATTTCCACTTTAAAATAATCGTAAGTGCATAATATGAAAAAATAGTAAAGTAAACAGTAAGTTATCAAATATTTGTGTTTAAAATCAGTAAAATATAAATGTTCTCCCTTATTTCTCCTTGTTGCGGCGCGCAACCCGCTCCCACTTGTCCACCCTTATTGCTCCTCCCTATATATATCACCCTTATTTCTCATGTTGCGGCGTGCAACCCCGATCCCACATGTCCACCTTTATCACTCTTTGTTGTTGCGTGCAACCCGCTCCCACCAGACAATCACATCACTTTTATTTATAAAAGATTTTACAATTCAGGTCAAAGCCTTTCACAATATTTTTGTCTCAACAACTGTAAACAAAAGTTGTATTTCTCATCAACTTCATCAATATCATCTCAAAATGAAACCAACCGGAATGTATATATCTCGTAAAATAATGTCAATAGCTCAATCTTTATGTACCACAATGAAACCAATGAAACAACCAACACTTTTCAAAATAATTGAAACAATACTTAACAACAAGTTAACGAACCCAAGTAAGCAAGTAGACATCAATGATCATAAAACAATTAAGCCAAGGATCCATTAAATTAAAAACGGGGAAGGGGTCATGTTCATCAAATAATTTGGTGGTACATAGATACTCGTCACTTCACATGTACACCACACACATGCAAATTCACATAGCTTTTAAGTTGGGATTCCTATTCCCTCAAGTCAAGGTTAAACCAGGCACTTACCTCAAATTCGCAGGCCACTCACTGCTCAATTATCGCTTTTCCCTTAGAATTTGCCTCTAACCCGCTCGAATATAATGATAATTAGTTCAATATCATTAATTTATGCTTAAGGAACTAACTTTACTGAAAACTTATAGTTTTCCTAAGTTTTCTATATATAAAATAATAAAAATTGACCCCGGGCCCGCTTGATCCAAACTCGGTGTTGGGACCAAATTACGTTTACCCATTCATCCCCGAGCCCGAATAGGCAATTAATTTCGAAACTGACCCCAATTCGAGGTTGAAATTCAATTTTTACAAAATTTCCTAATTCTACCCAAAACCTCAATTTCTATCATGAAAATTCTTGATTTTTGCTTGTAAATTGGTGAAAAACAATGGAGAATTGAAATAAAGTAGTTAAGGGACACTTACCTATGATTTTGGGAGGAAAAGATCTTGAGAAAATCGCCTTAGGTCTTCTACTCTTGTGAAAAATATGAAGAAAAATGGTTGGAGTTCTAATGAATATGAACTCACTGCCCGACCCTCACACCTATGGTGCTTGGGTCGCACCTGTGCTTGCGCATGTGCGGAGGGGCTTCTGCTTCTGCGAAAAGGGGGTTGGGCCGCACCTACAGACAATGTTCTGCGTCTGCGGTCCCCCTTCTACGGAGAAATTTTGCATCTTCGAAAAAAGGGAAGTTGGGCCTGGGTCGCACCTGCGTCCAAAGGCTCGCAGGTGTAGGCACACCAGAACTGGTGCACCAGCAGCCTTTGTTGAGTTTTAACTCAACTCGCGCATCGCTCGAATGACACCCGGGCCCTCGGGGCTCCAAACCAAAACATGCACGCAAGTCTAAAAATATCATACGGACTTGCTCGTGCGATCAAATCGCTAAAATAACACCTAAAACTACAGATTTAGCATTACAACTCATGACTTCCTCAAGAACATTTCAATTTCAATACCTTCTCAACCGGACGTCCGAATCACGTCAAATGAACTCCGATTTTCACCAAATTTCACATATAAGACTTAAATATCATAATAAACCTGTATCGATCTCCGAAACCAAAATACGGGCCCTATACCAACGATTTCAAACATTAATTCATTTCTTTATTTCATTAAAAAATCTATCAAAACAATTTTCTTTAAAAATTGATTTCTAAGGCTAGGGACCTCGGAATTCAATTGTGGGCATACACTCAAGTCCTATATTTTTTCTGCGGACCACTCGGGATTGTCGGAACACAGATCCGGGTCCGCTTACTCAAAATATTGACCAAAGTCAACTAAAACCACATTTTAACTCTAAAAAGTATTGTTTTCACATATTTTCACATAAAAGCTTTTCGGTTGCACGTCCGGACTGCGCACAAAGATTGAGGTGATTAAAATTAGTCTTTCTAAAGCTAACGAGCCTTGAATATTGTCTTAATTCATAAAATAACCCTTTGGGTCATCACATTAAGACTCTTAACCAAAATATCAAATATTATACACAAATCATAGAGATCTCTTAGATATAATACTGAATCTTACGTGATAGATCAGTTTTTTTTTGCTAATGAAAGGAGATTTTATTGATAACACAAACGTAAGTTTTTACATGATGGCAACTGGATGTTTAGTCCCAGTTACATAGAGGTATTCTTTTAGTTCATTAAATATAAAGGGGATGGGTATACAAAAACCATAACATTTCTTCCTATTTCTGGATCTCTGCCTTTCCCATAGCAGGCCAGTTTATCAGCTGCAACATTTGCTCCTATAAAGATATGGCCCACCTGTGGGCTGCCCAGCTTCTCCAATAGGTGCCTGCAATCCATTAACATGTATGAGAAATCTAGATTATTTGATGATAGCGTTTGGATTAATACCTCTGAATTAGTTTTCACAATAAGTGGAACTAAGTTGTGATTGAGTGCCAGCCTTAGACCATTGTAAAAGGCTAGTATTTCCATATGAATGTCAGAGTGAGTGTAGTCGTAACTTGCATAACCAATAATCCAATAACCATTTGTGGTTTCGGATAAGTCCACCACCCCCTCCTGCTTTGTTGTTTTCATCATACGCACCGTTTATCAGTAGCGAACCCAGGATTTTTATCTAGCGGGTTCAAAATGCAAAGAAACACATATACAAATAGGTCAACAAAAACTATCTATTATTACAACTGTCCTCTACGATTTTTCATTTCCTGAAATGTATTCATAATAATCTCATCAGAAATGGTGTTAAATATTTTTCTTTCTACATAAGGTACCAAACAACCGCTCATGAATTCGTAATTCATTCGATTTCGCAATTCACTCTTGATCAACTTCATCGCCGAGAAAGTTCTTTCAATTGTAGCAGTGGCAACTGGTAGAAGCAAAGCAAATTTCACAAGGCGAAATACAAATGGATAATTCAAATACTTCTTTGTCTTAACTAGTGTTTCAGAAAGATCAACAAGTCCTTGTAGATTTGAGAACCTTTCATCAAAATCACGAACATCAACGATATAAGTTTCAAGTTGATTCTTGAGCGTAACCATTATGTTATCATCAAAATCGTCAGGATACAATTCAGCCATCATCAATATCTTGTTTATGTCAAAACTGGAAAATGAATCAACTGGATTTAAGCAAGCTACTCCAACAATCAAGTTCGTTGTCACCTCATTAAAACGAGCATTGAGGTCTTGAAATTACCAATCAATAATCTTAAAAAAATATCAACACGATAGTGATGTAAAATAGTATAATCAACAACTTTACATCGAGATCTTCCGGAGTTAACATAGAAGTGATCAAAGTTTGGTATCAAAATATTATACTTGACACAAAATGCGGACACCTTATAAATAAGTGAATCCCATTCTTCTTCTCTTAGCTTTTGCAACAGTTTCTTTTCCACTTCAACAAGTAGAATAGCATTCGCAATATCTTGCTCCTTTTTTTTGTAAGGATTTATTAAGCTCATTTGTGATCCCCCAAACATCTCTCATTAGGTGTAATATGAAAGCAACCTCAAATGTTTGACAAGTGCTAAGATATCCCTTTGCCTTAGCTCTTTCTTCTAAAGTTCGGGCATCAACAACTATAGTATCAAGAACATCATTAATTGAGCCAAACATAGAAATAAAGTTCTTAAAAGATTTTTTGTGCGAACGCCAATGAGTATCGGCAGCTCTGGCAAGACCAAGTTCTTAATTCAAACCCCTACCAGTTTCAAGTTCACCCATGTCTAATGCCTCTTGAACTTTTTCTGCTTGAGATTCTCGAAGATCACCCATATGTTTGTAAAAACCTCCCACTATATTCAATACATTAGAAACCAACAATACAAGTTCTCCTACTTTAAGACACTTTTTGGATACCGCAACAAGAGTCAATTGAAGTTGGTGTGCAAAACAATGAATGGAATAAGCGGATTTACTTTCTTGTTGAATCAAAGTTTGAGGCCACGTAAATCCCCTTGAATGTTGCTTGCTCCATCATAACACTGTCCGCGCACATAAGATAAACTCAAAGAATGTTGAGCAAGGTAATCAATAATTGCTTCCTTTAAACATAAATCACTAGTATTACGAACATGAACGATCCCAATAAAATGCTCCACCACATATCCACATTTATTAACATATCGCAAGACAATAGCTAATTGCTCTTTGAGTGATATATCACATGATTCATCAACTAGCAATGCAAAAAAGTCTCAATTTAGATCGTCCACGATTTCTTTAACTGTTTTAATTTTACATGCAATGATAATGTCTTTTTGAATTTTATGAGAGGTCAACCGATCATTCTTTGAAGCCTTTTTCAACACAAGATCACGAATTTTATCGCACCTCTCTGCATACCATAAAAGAATCTCAAGAAAGTTACCCTTGTTTAATGAAGATTCATCTTCACGATGTCTACGGAATGCCAATCCTTGATTCAATAGGAGTCTTACAACCTCAATTGAAGCCTTCAAGTGAATTTTGTATTCGAGCTTGGTTTGACTGGATTGCCTATCAAATGAAGTTTGAATTGACTATTTTTGTTTTAATAGATCTTCACATTTCCTTTTTGCATGATTATGAATACTGCTCGACTTACCAACATGCATATCGAATCTCTTCTTTTTTTTGCCAACTCTTAAAGCCTAAACTTGAAAATGCATCGCCTCCACCTTGATTAATTTCTTCATCTTGAAACAAGTAACAACACAAATAATAAGCTTCATATTCTATCACACTGTACTCCAACCAATTACGATATTCATCAAATCATTTAGGATTGAAACGACGCTTTAAGCCCGAAAAATCTCTTTGAGGAAACTTATGATATCGGGGTTGGTAAGGACCTCTTCGGAGATATTTTCTTCTAATATCATCACGCTCATTTGGATGATAATCTCTAATGGTTATTCTCTCATTTGGATCAGTCGGTAAAGAATCAAGATCTATTCCTTGTCTTTGTCTTTTAGAGGATTCGGGTTGCTCTTCTAATTGGTTCAAATTTTGTTCCACGGGAGTAGAAATTGGAGAGGATAAACTTGGTTGTGGAAACTTGGAAGATACTTGAGGGTAAAATCTCTTCATTGTAACAAAAATTAGATTACCAAATTAGAATTAGAATTAGAAGAAGAATTTTGTATATGTTTAACCTTAAATTTAAACTAGAAGAATTAATGTGGCCGAAGACAACCCAAGTAACTATCACTCATCTAACTACAGAACTTTGTGATGAAAAAGGATTTCTCACTCAAAACCATCAACAACAATCTGAAATTTTTCATAACTAAAGAGTAAAAGTGCTTAACTTCTCAATATAAGCAAATTTGAATTATTGATTAATTCCCTTGTATATCAGAATTTTGTTCAATTTTGATCCCAACTCTTAATAATATGTCTTTAATCTACTATTGTGTTTGTTGTTATCATCATTAAACATACCTTGGACAAAATTGTATCCCACTATTAACTTAAGGGGCGAGTGATTATAATCTGTACAGCCTGCACATCAACAAAAGTAAAAAATAAGAAAACAATAATGGCTTCATAATGAACTTTGATTTTCTACTATAAAAATGGAACACAATCAAACTATTGAATATGTGTAAATGGTACATGTCGAATCCTCAATTGTGCCACAAAATGTCATATTTCACATTGCTACCTACCAAGGTTTCCAACAAACTGGAACTCTACAAATCTAATGATGTGAACATTACACGCAATGAAATTATTGCCTCTTTCACATGATCAAAATACACATTTTGAAGTGAAAAAATAATGGGCCAAAGAGACTCTGTGTTAGAAAAAGCAAAACAACTCTCTCACTCACTCCCATAATAACATAAAGAAAAATAAAATAAAATAAAAGAATTGGAAGTAATGTTCTTTGAAATTGAACTACAACAAAGAGAAGAAAGCACATAGAGGTGAAGAAAATTTATTGAGATCAAATATTTATGCAAAAGAGGAATAAATACTAGAAATTGAAAAACTAAAAGTGGTTCTTATTGATCATCTGGGCTTTTAGTTAGATACCAAGATGAAGCCCGTGTCTTTGAGGGAGATGACCTTCTCGGCATGGGCTAATGGAGGAGGCCATTCTCTTTGAAATTTAAAGAGAGAGAGAATGAGAGAGAGAGAGAGAGAGAGGGGCTTCGAGGACTTGGGATTAGATTCTGAAACGTTTTCTGATTTGGAGAATTGGGGGATATTTTATAAAAACCTAAATGGCATCGTTTTTATGGGAAAAGAGACCTATATTTAAAAAAAATAGAGGGCTTATGTGACTTGTTGGTTTTAAACTCAGGACCATGTGAAAAATTTGAACCCTCTTCACCAGCAGGCTAGGCGATTTACTTGTTCAAAGCGGGTTAAAAATAAAATTTATGCCTTTACTTTGTTAAAGACAGGAAAAATATACCTATATACACAGTTTTATTTTTCGACGACGCGGATTCATATGAACCCTCTTGACTCTATTTGGGTCCGCCCATGCCGTCTATATTAAGCTTGAAAAAACCATTTGGAGGTGGTTGCCATCAAATTGTTATTTTAGTAAGAGAGTTTTTTTGTGGTGGTTATGCACTAAGTGGATATACTCCAAAGTTTGGAAAATTATGTCAGTATATGTTAATGGATTAGAGAAGTTTCAGAAGAGTGTTTGATTTCTATTTTTCCAGATAGCCCATAGAATAATAGGGGTTAAGATGTGTAGTGGTATTTTTTTGTTACTAGTAAATATCCAATTAGTTGTTGTTGTACAAAAAGAGAGTATTGTAGGCTCCATTTGGTTTGGAGCGATGTATAAATTGAATTGATCCCATCGTAATTTTGTTTTTGGGCATGTTATGAATATGTGATCAATTAATTTGGTAGCGTTTGGAAAAAAGGCACAATTGTTTGTTGTAATAATATTACGGTTGAATAAATTTTTCGCCGTTGGTAATTTCTTATTAAAGAGTAGCCACATGAAGAACTTTATTTTATTTAAAGCATGAATTTTCCATACCCATTGGTGAGATTGGGAAAAAGGGGGATGAATTATTTCTGAATCATGTAAGTACATGCGATAAACAGATTTGGTAGAGAATAAATCATGAGTTGTATTTTTCCAGAAGAATGAGTCCTTTTTGGGTTCTGACTCTTTAATGTAAGTATTGTTAATTTGGTGTGTAATATTTATGGTAATTTCCATGGATAGGTCGGAAAGGTCTCACTCATTATTGGAAAGGATAATATTTTGGACAGTTTTTGTTATATCTACTTGTGTGAGGGGACCATGTATAAGAGATCTTAGGGAGTCATTTGAGCCAATCCAATTATTTTCCCGAAGTCTAATACTGGAGCAGTTGTCAATATTCCAAGCTATTCCTTTATTAAAGAACGGAATATTGTTTATAATGCTTTTCCAGATGTAGGAGTCAGATGATTTCTTATTAAATTCATTAAGGGGATGTCGTGTTCGGAATTTCTCTTTTAAGACTCTAACCCAAAGCTGGTAGGGATTTGTAATAAAATGCCAAGTTAGGCTAGATAGTAGGGCTGAATTTTTACCATTACTATTAGTGATACCTAATCCGCCCATACACTTAGTAAGTGTAGCAGTTTCCCAGTTTATTAGATGAATTCTTCTTCTGTTTTTCGTGGATCCCCAAAGGAAGTTGCGTTGAATACGGTCAATATTTTCAATATAATTTATGGGAAGCAAAATTTATTTGCATTGCGTAACTAGGAATTATTGTTAGAACACCTGTGATGAGTGTAGTACGCCCTGCAAGGGATATCATTTTTGCCTTCCATCCTTGTAGACGGTTATTCATACGATCAATAATGTATTAACAGTCAGTACTTTTTGGTTGATGATTAGTGATGGTAGTCCTATATTGTTACCAAATTTTGAGGACGGTGTCATATTGAGAGAGTTAAGTATAATTTGTTGGGTGCTTAGAGGCACATTTTTAGAGAAATAGACTTATGATTTTGCAAAGTTAATTTTTTTACTCGAGACAGATGAGAGCATATTGAAAATATTAATAATATAAGAAGTATATTTAGTGTCGGCTCTCGGAAAAAGGATTAAATCATCTGCAAAAAGTAGATGTGATATCTCTATTGATACTCTACCAATTTTTATTGGTTCCCAAAGTTTTTTGTTAATATCTTGATTTATTAAACGAGTCAAGGATTCCATGCAAATGATAAATAGGTAAGGGGATAAGGGATCACCTTGCCTAATTTCGCAGCTGGGTTGAAGAAATTTGATGATTTTCCATTCATTAAGATGGACACGGACGAGGTTGTGACGCAAGACATTATACGGGAAATAAGTTTAGGGGGAAAGTTTAGACTAGCTAACGAATATCTAATAAGTGACCGTTCAAGAAGATCGAACACTTTTTCAAGGTCAATTTTCAGCATCATATGGCCTATTCTACCCTTAGCTTTATTGAATGAGTGAATGACTTCCCTGACAATAATGTTGTTATTAGTAGACTTGCTGTAACGATCCGACCGGTCGTTTTGAGCTCTAGCGTGTCGTTCAGCGATTGGAAGTCATGAACAGCTTCTTTTCAGGTATATTGACTTGTGCGTATGGTCGGAATTGAAATTCAGGAAGATCGGAGTTGAATTGAAAGGAAAAATATTCATTTTTGAAGCCTTAAGTTGAAGAAATTGAGTAAGACTGGAATTTTGAGTAAACGACCTCGAAATCAGGATCTGAAGGTTCCAGCAGGTTCGTATGATGATTTCGGACTTGGACGTATGTCCGGATCGGGTTTTGGATGACCCGGGAGTGTTTCGGTGTATATTATCGAAGACAGCATCTTGGAAGGATTTCATAAATTTGGGTTGTAAGGCTTCTCAGTGTTATAGATGTCCGCTCGGGATTCCGAGTCTGGGAATATCTTCGTATGGTGATTCTGGAGTTAGGAGCGTGATCGGAAGTGAATTCGGATGTCTGTAGGTTATTTTGAAGCTATTTGGCTAAAGTTAAAAATTTGAAGATTTTTTAGAAATTCGACCGGAAGAGGAACTTTTGATATCGAGGTAGGAATGCGATTCCGGAAGTTGGAGCAGGTCCGTAATGTCGAATACGACTTGTGTGCAAAATTTGGGGTCAATCGGATGTGATTTGACAGGTTTCGGCATCGGATGTGGAAGTCGAAATTTCTTAAGTCTTAAAGATTTGGATTTGAGCGCGATTCATGATTTTGGCATTGTTTGATGTGATTTGAGGGCTCGAGCAAGTCCGTGTTATGTTTTGGGACAGGTTGGTGTGACTGGACGGGGTCCCGGGGGCCTCGGGTGGATTCCGGGTGGTTAACGGATCAAAGTTAAAGTTGGAAAAGAGCTGAAGGCTGCTGGTGTATGGTGTGACCACACCTGCGAGGCTTTGGCCGCAGGTGCGGAGCCGCAGGAGCGGCTTGGACACCGCAGGTGCGAGGTATGGTTGGATGGGCTGAGGACCGCAGGTGCGAGGTTATTTCCGCACCTGCGAAGGCGCAGATGTGGACTAAGGATCGCAGGTGCGAGATTTTGCTGGGATGAGTTAGAGCCGCACCTGCGATGGATTTTCCGCATGTGCTGGTATTGGACCGCAGGTGCGAAAATGGCCTGGGCAGAATGTTTTAAATCCGAGATTTGTTGGTCATTTCTTCACTTCTTCTTTGGTTTGGGAAATTTTGGAGGAGCTTCAAGAGTTCACCAAGCATCACTAGGTAAGTAAATTCCTTCCATTTTCGAGTTAAGTACAAGGTTTTACATAGATTTGAACATGGAAATTAGTAGGAAATTGGAATTTGTGGGAGGAAACCTAGAAAATTTGGTAAATTGGACTTTAACCACGAATTGAGCATGAATATTTGAGTAAATTGTATATTTGAGCTAGTAAAGCTATGGGTAGAGTTTATCTTCAAGAAATTTCGGAATCCTGGCATGTGGGCCCGAGGGAATTTTGGTCAATCCATTGAGCGGAGTTGGAAAATTATATGATCTGAATTTTTAGCAAACATTTGGGTATATTCTCACTGGTTTATCATCATTTGGATAGTGTTGGAGCGTTGTGCATCGATTGGAGTCGTCGGGAAGGCTTTGAGGCCATTTATGGAAATCCCGGAGCGAGGTAAGTCTCCTTTCTAACTTTGTGAGGGGGAATTCCCCCCCCCCCTAGGTGAACTAAATAAATATATGAAATTACTTGTGAGGGATACGTACGCACGAGGTGACGGGAGTCCGTGCGTAGCTACAGTTATACCATGTCCTGGTAGTCTAGGACCCACTAGCATGCCTTAACTGTTATACTTGTGATCCTATAAATGATATCTGTCTGGTGATATTACCAAGCTAGGAATTGAATATTTGAAAGAACCTGAACTTACTTTCCTCAATCATTTTAAAAGAAAAATGGAATCTTCCTTGTATGATTATGTTCCTGAGGAACTAGTGATGTTTTTAAAACCTTATTAAAACTTGACAAAAGATTTTCCAGAAATGTTTTAAACTATATCTTCATGATCACCTAAAGAGAATTTTATCACTTGAATTTGAGAAGCTGTCTTCCTGATGAAATATGAATCTATTGTGTGAATACGTGTACATATGAGCACCTGAGTCGCAGGTATGATTCACGAGCGGGCTAGCCGTATACTTATCATGTCAACCGCGTCGCATGATCGATTCGCGAGCGGAGTAATAGATGCATCTATGGTTCGAGCCGTTCGACCCTCGACAGTGCATAGTTTATTATTGTTGGTCCGCGTCGTTCGACCCTCGACAGTTGTTTGCATATGATAAATGCTTCATACTTTCTATGATTTATACTTGTTTATTGTATAAAGAGTTATGAACTTGCCAATATAAAAAAAAAGAATAAGAATTGATATGTAAGAATGTGAAGTAAGTCTATGCTTCTTACTCCTGATTATTATTTAATTGCCAAACTGAAATGACGAAAGTTTAAGGTGCTAAATATGATTCAAATTGATATTTCTTATTCCCTGGTCATTATTAAATATGTATATGATATCCATGCTTAGTGTCTCACTGAAATTATACTAGACTGACTTATAACAAGTGTCAAGTCGACCACTCGTCACTACCTCTCTGACGTTAGGCGGGATACTTACTAAGTACACGTTGTTTTCGTACTCATACTACCCTTGATGTGCATTTTTGTTGCACAGGTACTATCATAGCAATAGGGTTGACTTGGAGACTTAGGCGAACTGCATTACTCAGAGACGACCCGCAACCGACAGAGTCACCCTCTATGTACTGTATTTTATTTCTAAATTACTTGTCCAATCTGTATTTCGAACAAGCTTTGTAGTAATTGTATAAACTCTTAGAATCTACTCATGCATTTGTGACACCGAGTTCTGGGATATATGTATTTAGGTTGTGTTTTACTAGGTTCCCGTAGGTCTCACGAGTCATGAGCAAGTCTAGTAGAGTCTTGCGGATCGGTACGGAGACGTCTGTACTTATCTTCGAGAGGCTATAGGGTTGTTAGGAGTACTTCCCTTCTTGATATCCCATCGTGCGATTTGATTCCTCTCAGACTTATGCCTATGTTTCTTCCTACTCAATCTTATACGTCGCGAAGCGCTTCCTATAATCGAGAGTTTGAGGAATTGTAATGGGGCTACATATACGGTACGTGATGTTTTCCATGCATAGTAGATTGGACTGTTTTTGTCGCCCCGCAGGAGGATATTATGTTATTTCAGCTCAGTTGTTGTATTGCTAAGAGCCTTGAGGCTATGCTCAGATAGTGATGATGTTTCCGATTGGTTATCACGCGATGTCGATAGATGGTAGAATGGTTGCCCGTAAGATGGGGTGATGAATGGATTGAAGGGAGGTCTTCCCAGAGTGTGATTTCGAGGTTTCGGAATTTCAGTTCCGGCAAAGGAAAGGTAATGAACTGGAAATAGGTCAGGTTTTGGGTGATAAAAGTAATGAAGATTGGTGTCATCGAGCAAGGTGGAGTATTCACCCGTGTTGCGGTAACGATGTTTGACCGAGTAGAACGTGTTAAGTTCGCCGGTGTTATAGTTCTTTGGTTGCATTGGGTTAGGGTGTTGTGAAGCAGTGTTAAAGAAGCAGTTGTTATAGACCGTGGTGTGCGGTGGTTAAAGTAATGGAATGAGCGTTTCTAATGAAGGCAGCTCAAGAAAGATGATCATAAGAAAGTTTGAAGTCGTGGTAATCTGCTGGTTCAAGAGCTTCTGAGGATGATATTGAATTGAGGCCGCAATTGAGAAGCATGCGATGAAGGAAGCCATGTGAAAAGTGTCAGGTAGCGGCTAAATCTCTAAATGCCAGGCGTCAGAGACGGGAGTCGGGTAGTTGCTTAAAGGAATGAGTCCAACTAAGTAAGAAGTGGAAGTATAGCCTATGAGTTCAGTGGTAAGGCGGTTGCTTTCCTTAAGGAGGAGTTGAAGTGATTTGAGAAATTTTTGTGGACAGGGAGTAGGTCCACAAGCTTAAACCGAAATGTTGGTTATTCGGCGGAAGGTTAGATGCCACCGAGAGGAGTTGTTAGGGATGAAGAAGGATGCAGCATAGCTTGGAATCAGAAGATGTTGTCGCGCGCATAGTGGATGTCCATGGGGAGCGGACGGACTAGTCAAGTCGGTGAAGGAGGACAAGCTTAGGATGGGGGTCTCGATGTCATAGAAAGTGTGTCTCACAGCGTAGTGGAAGGTGTCGGTTGGTGAGTTTCCACAGGTGGGTTATCTTCTGTGAGTAGGATAGCGGTAGTGGGGTTGGCAAGTTTCTGCGAGGGATCCCAGTGGCTAGTCGGTAGGAAGCATAATGTGTAAATGGTTCTAGAGAATTGAATATTTGGGGAATGCTAACAAGGAAATTCGGAAGAATTGGACAGATTGGTTGAGCAAGGTCAGGTCAACAAGAACAAAAGATCTCAGCGGTGTCTGGAGTGGTGCTGGGAGTAGCTTCGGGCTAAGTGGGGGAGTCCCACCACCTGCAGTTGGGTTGTAGGGTTGCGTCCTCATGGGACTGCAAATTGTCGGCTTATCGGCAAGTTGTTACAACTAAGAGAAAGGAGTAAAGCGGTAAGTGAGCATGGCATATGATTAATATGTGCAAATTGGTCCTATTGGACTAGGGCTAGGCTCTAGAAGATTAAGAATTTGTGCTTAAGGCATAGGCAAGTTGTAAGGGTAGTGACTCAGTCACGTGCTTCATTGAAGAGCATGTTCATGTGCTAGAAGAGCCTTGGAGTTGATTGTATTCGGGGCCAATCAGGGTGGGTGACTCTCAGCAGTGGTCCTAGTGAATTCGAAAGTTAGAGACTGTGGTGTTTAAGGGTTTCAGGCAGCAACATGATTGAGAATCGAGCTTTTGCAGTATAATCTCTAAGGAGGAGGAAAATGATTGGAGTGTTCTATGTTATTTTTAGCATGCAGGATGGTATTGAAGGAGTGAGAGAAATAGACTACGGGTTGTAGGAAGATCATCAGGATGGTGTGAGACGGGTTGCGAGATTTAGGCAGCATGGTCTCGTGAATCAAGGTCACCTAGGGTGAGTGAGGGTTGAGTTTTCTATGAGTTGAAGGAAGTTACTATTATCTCTGAGGCAATTAAAGATGATTAAAAGAAGATAGGTTGATTAGCCATGGTTGAAATGGCACATGTACGGCAGTGATCATTTCCTTCGGTATGATTGAGTATGTGTATGGTTTGTGCATATGTGTGTGGGGCATGTCGGCCGTCGTAATAGATTTCATTTGGAAGCATTCAAGTGTTATGGCCTGTCAGGTGTAGGCGGATCCCGAAAGGTTTATGGTGGTGCAGACCACTACTTAAGGATTTGCATGTATTGTGATTGTGAGACCTCACTTGTGTGTTGTTATGGTTCTCATGAATTGGTACAAGTAAAGGTTTCTATGTGATGAAGAGTTCACCCTGTTAGTGGTTCAGGAGTTATGATGGAATTTTTTATGCTATTCTATATTGGCATGTTGTGTGCAATAAGCGGTGTAACTAGAAGTAAGAATCGGATTGTGGTTCGGTGTTGACAAGGATGTCATGAGCTCGGAGGAGCAGGAACAAAGGATTTGAATTTTAGAGTAAGTTGGTACTATCTTCAGTGTCATCTGAGATCGGTTTTGGCGAAAGAGGCTTTGTATCCTGGCTATGGGGTTCTTGAATTTTCTTATGAAGAGTAAGTGTAATGTTGCTTAATTGGGAATTTATGCCCGGGTGGCGTTCGGTTCAGTTAATTGTATTTGTAGGGTGTTTATCCCGGCTATGAGGGATTGTCCTTGTGTATTATGAGAAAAGGAAGCGGGTTTTATGGACCCCAGGTAAGGCTATCAGCCTAGTTCAGTGCGAGCAGAATCGACTTGAAGCGAATGAATAGATTTAAACAAGATTATGGGCTTCATGCGAGTCAGATGTGTTCATTTCAGTATAGCGCTCCTCAAGGAGGGGTGTTGTAATATCAGGCGTTGTCCTATATTCGTCAAATTCATATGATATTATAAGGTGCCGCGTGAGTTATGAAACGACTTGATAAATTCTTATGTGTTGAGATTCCGCATAGTGATGGGGTTATGTGAGCAGGATGGCTCTCGAGATTCAGATTTTATATATCGCACCTCAGTTGTGCTTGAGTTTGTAGCATATGAATCTATCAGTCTCCCCAAAATGGTTTTATGCACTTAGTGTGCTTATAGCTGGTATTCAGTAATGTGTAATAGCGGGCAATCCAGCTCCGTGTATATCTCCTTATGTGAATTTTGTGATGGGACCGGGTGGCACTTGGCCACGGGTGTGTTATTCGGATGGGGTTGCACGCCGCAACAATGTGATGATGAGTACGGTTCCCTATATTTATTTCCCTTATGCTAACTTCTTGTATTGTGAGGAAGATTCATATTAGTTGCGTTAGCTAAGTAGTCCCTTCCTGAGTCATTCTTTATGTATCATGTTTGAATTGTGGCCTATTGGCGCATTGTGGCATCGTGTGTGATGGTTGGTCGTATCTGGGATGATTGGTTGTTTGAACAGTTCATACTGGGTGAGACGAGATTTTTGGACCAGGGGTCAAGTGCGATGGGACTATGTGAAGTATATTACAGGTCGAATACCAGTGTTGGGTTCGTAGTGAAACGATGATTTACGTCAAGAGAAAGGGATTTCAGTGTATGGTTAACTCTGCAGTTGGTTAGGAATTTCTGCACTTCTCCTCTGTTGTGGTGATATCGTCAGCGTTATAGCAAAATGTATGAATGTATCTTATAAGGTGCCTTGAGAGCATCACAGTCGCAGAATTCTAGCTATTAAGGTCCAGGGAGCGTCATTGTGGTCAGATAATGGATCAGGCGGTGTATGGTGCTGATTCAGCAAAGGCATGCAGTTGTGTTCTAGTGCCTCGTGTGGTAGTTGATTAGGTGTTCAAATATTAGAAACAGGCCTGGCACAAAATTTCAGGTGTTGGAACTAAGTTCGGAGCTTATTGTATGAATAAAGGAGGATATCTTCAGATTTGATCAAGCTTATGTTCTCAACTGGGTTGTGGCAGCATGGGCAGGTGCACGGGGTGTTAAACAGTGATTTCAGATGACTCCAGAGAAGTTCTTGGCACGTTCGAGGACGAACGTCTGTTTAAGTGGGGGAGAATGTAACGACCCGACCAGTCGTTTCGAGCTCTAGCGCGTCGTTCAGCGATTAGAAGTCATGAACAGATTCCTTTCAGGTATATTGACTTGTGCATATGGTCGGAATTGAAATTCAGGAATATCGGAGTTGAATTGAAAGGAAAATATTCATTTCAGAAGCCTTAAGTTGAAGAAACTGAGTAAGACTGGAATTTTGAGTAAACAACCTCGGAATCAGGATCTGAAGGTTCTAACAGGTTTGTATGATGATTTCGTACTTGGGCGTATGTCCGGATCGGGTTTTGGATGACTCGGGAGTGTTTCGGCGTATATTATGGAAGACAACATCTTTGAAGGATTTCATAAATTTGGGTTGTAAGGCATCTCAGTGTTATAGATGTCCGTTCGGGATTCCGAGTCTGGGAATAGCTTCGTATGGTGATTCTGGAGTTGGGAGCGCGATCAGAAGTTAATTCAGATATCTGTAGGTTATTTTGAAGCTATTTGGCTAAAGTTAGAAATTTGAAGGTTTTTGAGAAATTCGACCGGAAGAGGAAATTTTGATATCGGGTCGGAATGTGATTTCGGAAGTTGTGGCGGGTCTGTAATGTCAAATACGACTTGTGTGCAAAATTTGGGGTCAATCGGATGTGATTTGACAGGTTTCGGCATCGGATGTGGAAGTCGAAATTTCTTAAGTCTTAAAGATTTGGATTTGAGCGCAATTCGTGATTTCGGCGTTGTTTGATGTGATTTGAGGGCTCGAGCAAGTTCGTGTTATGTTTTGGGACAGGTTGGTGCGATTGGATGGGATCCCGGGGGCTTCGAGTGGATTCCGGGTGGTTAACAGATCAAAGTTGAAGTTGGAAAAGAGCTGAAGGTTGCTGGTGTCTGGTGTGACTGCACCTGCGAGGCTTTGGCCGCAGGTGCAGAGCCGCAGGAGCGGCTTGGACGCCACATGTGCGAGGTATGGATGGCTGGGCTGAGGACCACAGGTGCGAGGTTATTTACGTACTTGCGAAGGCACAAATGCGGACTAAGGGTCGCAGGTGCGAGATTTTGCTAGGATGAGTTAGAGCCGCACCTGCGATGAAATTTCCGCAGGTGCGGGTATTGGACCGCAGGTGCGAAAATGGCCTGGGCAGAATGTTTTAAATCCAAGATTTGTTGGTCATTTCTTCACTTCTTCTTTGGTTTGGGCGATTTTGGAGGAGCTTCAAGAGAGGATTTTCACCAAGCATCACTAGGTAAGTAAATTCCTTCCATTTTTGAGTTAAATACAAGGTTGTACATAGATTTGAACATGGAAATTAGTAGGAAATTGGAATTTGTGGGAGGAAACCTAGAAAATTTGGTAAATTGGACTTTAACCACGAATTGAGCATGAATATTTGAGTAAATTGTATATTTGAGCTAGTAAAGCTATGGGTAGAGTTTATCTTCAAGAAATTTCGGAATCCGGGCACGTGGTCCCGAGGGCATTTTGGTCAATCCATTGAGCGGAGTTGGGAAATTATATGATCTGAATTTTTAGCAAACATTTGGGTATATTCTCACTGGTTTATCATCATTTGGATAGAGTTGGAGCGTTGTGCATCGATTGGAGTCACCGGGAAGGCTTTAAGGCCGTTTATGGAAATCCCGGAGCGAGGTAAGTCTCCTTTCTAACTTTATGAGGGCGAATTGCCCCCCCCCCCCCAGGTGAACTAAATAAATATATGAAATTACTTGCGGGGGCTACGTACGCACGAGGTGACGGGAGTCCGTGCGTAGCTACAATTATACCATGTCCGGGTAATCTAGGACCCACTAACATGTCTTAATTGTTATACTTGTGATCCTATAAATGATATTTGTCTGGTGATATTACCAAGCTAGGAATTGAATATTCGAAAGAACCTGAACTTACTTTCCTCAATCATTTTAAAAGAAAAATGGAATCTTCCTTGTATGATTGTGTTCCTGAGGAACCAGTGATGTTTTTAAAACCTTATTAAAACTTGACAATAGATTTTCCAGAAATGTTTTAAACTATATCTTCATGATCACCTAAAGAGAATTTTATCACTTGAATTTGAGAAGTTGTCTTCCTGATGAAATATGAATCTATTGTGTGAATACGTGCACATATGAGCACCTGAGTCGCATGTATGATTCGCGAGCAGGCTAGCCGTATTCTTATTATGTCAACCGCGTCGCATGACCGATTCGCGAGCGGAGTAATAGATACATCTATGGTTCGAGTCGTTCAACCCTCGGCAGTGCACAGTTTATTATTGTTGGTCCCCGTCGTTCGACCCTCGGCAATTGTTTGCATATGATAAATGCTACATACTTTCTATGATTTATACTTGTTTATTGTATAAAGAGTTATGAACTTGCCAATAAAAAAAAGGAATAAGAATTGATATGTAAGAATGTGAAGTAAGTCTATGCTTCTTACTCCTGATTATTATTTAATTGCCAAACTGAAATGACGAAAGTTTAAGGTGCTAAATATGATTCAAATTGATATTTCTTATTCCTTGGTCATTATTAAATATGTCTATGATATCCATGCTTAGTGTCTCACTGAAATTATACTAGACTGACTTATAGCAAGTGTCAAGTCGACCACTCGTCACTACCTCTCTGAGGTTAGGCGGGATACTTACTGAGTACACGTTATTTTCGTACTCATACTACCCTTGATGTGAATTTTTGTTGCACAGGTACTATCATAGCAATAGGGCTGACTTGGAGACTTAGACGAGCTGCATTACTCAGAGACGACCCGCAGCCGACAAAGTCACCCTCTATGTACTGTATTTTATTTCTAAATTACGTGTCCAATCTGTATTTCGGACAAGCTTTGTAGTAATTGTATAAACTCTTAGAATCTGCTCATGCACTTGTGACACCGGGTTCTGGGATATATGTATTTGGGTTGTGTTTTTACATTAATGAACTGTTGTTTTTCCTACACAATGGATTTCTATATAGATGTATGTATAAAAATGAAAAGTAACGATTTCGAAAGTGCTAAAACAGGAATTTCACTTTTATTATTTAATGATTGGCTTGCCCGACAGTGGTGTCCGGCGCCATCACGACCACATGAATTTTGGGTCGTGACACTTGTGCCTAAGGATGAAGTTGCATTGTTTCTCTAGCAGTGGTCTGATACGGTTAACTATGATTTTTGTAATTGTTTTATAAACTATATTGCAGAGACTAATAGATCTATATTGGGTGATCATTTCAGGGTTGTTAACTTTAGGGATTAGGGTAATGTAAGTAGAGTTAATTTCTGGTGGAATGTGAGAGGATGAGAATGCATCCATGCAAGTTTTGGTCACTACATCGTTAGTATCATCCCAAAACTGCTGGAAAAATAATGGGTGAAGGCCATCTGGTCCGGGTGCCTTTAGATGTTTAAAGGATTTAATAGCGCGATGAATTTCAGATGGTGATAGGGGTCTTATTAGGAGTAATTGATATTCATGTGTTAGGGAATTAAGGTCTCTGGGAATGAATTCTTTAACACATAAGGGTAGTTCAGTAGTGTATACTTCCTTGAAATGATTAATGATAGTGGTGGTAATGACCTCTTGGTCCAAGATCAAGTTCCCAACAATATCAGTTAGGCCACGAAACCTGTTTTTGCGTCGTCTATGGGCTGTAGTTGTGTGAAAAGTTTTTGCATTGGCATCTCCTTCATTTAACCATTGGACTCTAGATTTTAACTTCCAAAAATATTCCGTTTGATAAAGAATATTGTTGTAGTCATAAATAAGCTTTGTTTCTAGGTTGTGGTGGAACACGTATTTTTGATTTGGATCTATCTTTTGGAGGCCTTCAATTCTAGCTACTAGCTTCCTTTTTTAGTGAAAATATTTCTGAAGCAAGTAGAGTTCCATTGTTGGGCAGTTTTTTTTGAAAGTAGCTACTACATTATTGTAGTCTAGATTTGAGTGCCAACATGATGACACTAAATGCTTAAAATCTGGATGCCTCAGCCACATAGTTTCAAATTTAAAGGCACTTTACGTTTGTTTGGATGAAGAGTAAGGTTAATAAGTAGAGGGGAGTGATCCGAATATGTACGAGGTATGTGGATTACACTGGAGTCAGGGTATAGGTTTAGCCATTCAGAGTTACTCATAAATCTATCTAGTCTTTCCAAAATAAGAGAATTATTATTTTGGCAGTTAGGTTTGCTAGTCCATGTGAAACGAGGTCCAATAAACCCTAAGTCTATCATATTCATATCATTTATGCAATCAATAAAATTAGACACTCTTTCTTTTATAGGATTACCCCCTAGCTTTCGGATGCGATTGTTACTTCATTGAAATCACCACAAATTAACCAAGGAAGATTGATAATATTGGCCATTTCTTTTAGGTTAGTAACCAAGATATTTTTGAATCTTATTTTATTCTTTGCATATATAATGGAAATAATCCATGTAGGGGAGGATGTACTTACCCGAATAGCGACATGTATTTCTTATTTTGTGAGTACCATTGGCTCTATTATGACCTCATGGTTGTTCCACAGTAAGGCTATTCCTCCGGAGGAACTTGAAGCTGGCACCTGGAGCAAATATGTGAATGGCAGTTGTTGTAATAAAACATCATGGTCAGCATTCGTGTTTCAGTAAGAGCCAAAATAGATGGCATGTATGCTTGTAAGATGGCGTCCAAATTACGCCGGAAGGTGGGATTGTTTCCACCCCTACAGTTCCATAGGAGAATTTTCATTTGGAGGGGATTTGTTGAGTTTTCTCCTTAACCTAGTGTCAGGTCCAAGTTCGTCGCAACGGCTGGGCATAGGTTCACCACATATTGTTAGATTAGCGACCATTCACAAGACCTTATGTTGAGTGATACCTTGCGAATGTTTGGAGGGTTTTGAATTAGAATTCTTTCTTTTGCATTTTCGAGAAATGTTAGAGTGAAGCATTCCTCCGTCAGAAAGATTGGATCCATAGCATGATCTTGAATGTTTGGAGGGCTTTCCTCTAGTTCCGGGACCTGCGGGGGAGGGAAATTTGCATTTATTGAATGGAACGATTAAGTTGTTTTTTCCATCTCTGGCACTATCTGGTCTATTGAGAAGTTCTCCATTTCGCTGGTCTGGTTGGTGTATGGAGAATTTGTAGGACTTGATTGAGCGACAAGCTGGCAAAGCTGCTTAGGGGGTATGAGTGCAAGTTGCAATTTTGTGATGGTACGTTGTTGGAGGATTTCATCAACATGTTTCCCAGTGTTAGTAGATCCTCCTACCAGACTTAGTGAATGTAGACTAGTGAGTGGTAGGCGTGAAGCATTTCCGGGGCAATCATTGTTTGTGCATGAATTTCATATGGAAGATTTGGGTTTAGGTTCATTTGGTTTTGTCCATTATCCACATACATGATAAAAGAGCATTCCAGCCCTAGTGTACTTATCCACAATTCCAGTTGTTCATGGAGGTTCGAATGGAAGTTCCACTATTTGGTTTCCCTGGAATGGGTGATAGTTGAGGTGGTGTAGTGGAGTTTGGTATGGTGTGATGGTGTTGTTCCTTAGCGGCTTGGGAGTTAGTTGGAACATGCATGGAGGTGGAGGTAGTGTGCATGGGTTGATGGCAGGAGGAATGGCTGTTGGAGGTTGTTGTTATTGGTTCCTCAAGCGAGGTGGTTGGTTCATGAAGGATCTTTTGGTGCATGGCATTTTTAGAAGAAGTTTGGATTTGTGTAGTAACTTATTCTGGAGGAACTGAAGTGGATAGTATTAGTGAAGGTGATCTTATAGGGTATGAATTAAGTAGTTGGTGTTTTGTAGAACTTGGCTTGGTTTTTGTTTTGGGTTGTCTTTTCCCTAGAGATTCACTAGATTTTTCACAAGGGTGTGCATTTAAAGAGGGATAGGTTACAGGTGTAGGGAAATTGTTTGTGGTATCATGAAGATTTAATAATGGTATTTCTTTGGATTTGTTCTTCAAAGAACGGATAAGTGCCTTAACCGTGCCCTTTGGGGGTATATCCTTGCTGCCTCTATGAAGCTGTGTAGTTGTATCATTATCACTAGAAATCTCATAGTTAGAGTAACTAATGGGGGTGGGAATGGTTGGATCTATATTGTTGGTCATTTGGTTAAGAACTGTGGGTTTCGTTTGGGTAAGAACTGGTTGTTTGTTCCTTTGGTTAAGATAGGAGGAGGAGTTAGATTTTAGGGTACTGTTTTGTGATATTTTAGGTGCGGATGTACTTGGTTGCAATATATTGCTTGGGGGAGGAAAAATAGGGTTAGTTGAGTTAGTAGTTTTATTAGGTAGTAGGGTAGTGCTTATAGATTGTGGTTTGTTGTTATCCTGTTGGGGGGATTTTGTAGTACTATTATTGGCTAAGGTATTAAGTGTAGAGGGTTGGTTCATGTTGGCAAAGGGGGATTTGTTTTTCTTTTCTTTAGGTTTGGACGATGGGTTTGAAGAAGTTAGGGTAACTAACTTGGACCTATTTGGAAGAGTTGTATCAGTTTCAGAGTTGTTTGATAAATTAGAAAAGTTATGATGTGTATGTGGAGAATAATTAATTTGGTTAAAGAGAGGGGTGGAATTTTGCTTTTGATATATTTTGGAAAGGTGACGGTTGTCCAAGGTTTTTCAATAGATTCAATTTTTTCCCGTTGTCTATTTTTTCTTTTTCTTTTTTTGACTGATCTTTTCTATTTTTTCCTTTTTTTTCTTCTTTTTTTATTTTTTATTTTTGGTAGAAGTAGTAGACGTACCTGGGTCCATGTTGCTTATTGTTGTGCAGTAGTAGAGTGTATGTCCTAAGCATCCATAGCTCTGGCATAGTGGAGTTGTGCTCTCGTAGTGTATTTTTTGTAGATGCTTGCCAATGAGTACATCCTTTGGCACTGGTTTTTTCAATTGAACTAATATGAGTCTTGCGTATCTTCCTCTACTAGTGTTCCTTGTGCAGCTATCCATTTTAAGGATTAATCCGGTTTGACTACCAATTTTACGTAAGATTGTAGAATTATAATATTCTGTCGGTAGTTCGTGTAGACGGATCCAAATTGTTGAAAAAGGCATTGGGTCTTCAGTGGGGTTGAATTTTGGTTCACATTTCCTAGCGAAGAGAAATTGTGATCTTATGAACCATGGACCTTGGTGTAATACTTTAACTGTCAGAGTTCGTGAATTTGATTAGACAGTAGTCTTCACCAAGATCTATCAAATTTAAATCCTCATTTAGGTTCCATAGAGCTTTTAGTTTATTTCTAAGAAACATAAATCATATTCTTTTACCAACTAATTTAATTATGACTGCTCGTTGCCAAGGTTCATATGGTCTTGTTTTTTCAGTTGAGGAGATTGGTATGAAATAGGGATGTTGTGTAGGGTTATCATGTTCATCTTCTTAATTGAAGTGAGAGAAGTCGTGTTGGATGTTGTCAATTGGAATAAAATAATTATCTATTAGGATTTTGTTTCGAAAGCTTACTTTATTTTCGGTTGGCTCTCAAGGTTGTTTGTGCTCCTGTTGAGTAAATCTTCTTCTTTGTCAGGCATATGGTCATCATCACTTGATCCCATCGCTTGATAGTTTTTTGATAGTTGGTTGAAGGAGTGAGGAAAAAACTTCTGTTTAGAGGTAGAGAGAAGGCAGAGAGAAGAAAAGGATGATTCAGGTATTGCTTTACTCTAATGATAGATCAGTTCCCCTGTGAGAATTTCCTTTCAATATCTGGTAACTTAAAGTGAGAAATGATGTTTAAATAAAAGAATTACCATACATGCATGAAGTATAGAATCATAAAAGTAAAACCCTTTTCGAAATACATAACAAAGATACGCACAGAGTGCAAAAGCATATTAACTGTAACGACCCGATCAATCGTTACGTAGAACCTGCATTATATTTACTGTTTTTGCCTTGTCGTAGGTTGGTTATACTGTTTATGATGTGTTAGAGTTGGTAGGCTCGGAATCGGAATGGTTGTAGTGATAATGTAGTCATTAGTCTTTAAAAATAGCCTTGAAGTGGGAAAAGTCAA
The DNA here is from genome assembly GCA_005239495.1 of Nicotiana undulata. Lineage (NCBI taxonomy): Eukaryota > Viridiplantae > Streptophyta > Magnoliopsida > Solanales > Solanaceae > Nicotiana > Nicotiana undulata. Next base: position 2,346 of record ML241393.1, on the reverse strand, counting down.
TTGAGAGTTGACTTATTGGTAAACGACCTCGGAATGCAGATTTTAAGGTTTGGATAGCTTTGTTAGGTGATTTGGGACTTAGGAGTGTGTTCAGAATATTTTTGTGATGTCCGGTGTAGAATTAGGCTTGAATTGGTGGAAGTTAGTTTTTGGTGATTTTCGGTCGGCAGTGGAAAATAGGCTATCGGGGTCGGAATGGAATTTCGGAAGTTGGAACAGGTTTGTAATGTCATGTTGGATATGTTTGCAAAATTTCAGGTCAATCGGATGTGTTTTGGATAGTTTCGGCATCGTTGGTGGATTTTAGAAATTTTAAAGTTCTTAGGCTTGAATTCGATGTGATTTTTGTGTTTTGATGTTGTTTTGGGGGTTTCGAAGGCTCGTCTAAGTTTGAATGATGTTATGGGATATGTTGGTAGGGTTGGTTGAGGTCTAGGGGGCATCGGGTGCATTTCGGATGCTCAAACGAGCACTCTTGGACTTAAGAAAAATGCTGGTTTTCTAGTGTTATCACAGCAGGGATTTGTTCATCGCGATCGCATGGCAATAGCTGCGATCGCGTAGAGTAAAAGTTTGAGGCAGGCCAGTTTTGTCTATGCGATCGCGTAAAAAGGTTTGCGATCGCAGAATTTGGGCAGGTTGAACTGTGCGATCGCGTGGAGCATTTTTGCGGTCGCGTAGTGTAAATGAGGGGCGCGTGAGGAGGTGCAATTGCCCTTCGCGATCGCGTGATGGGTATCGCGATCGCATTGGTCAAGGAACAGGAGCTCCGCGATCACGTGGCTAAGTTTACGATCGCAGAGAGTATCTTTGGGCATCTGAGGAATTGTGCTTCGCGATTGCGATGTGGGTCCCGCGATCGCAATGAATAAAGACCTGGGCAGTATTTAAATAAACCCTCCGCGACCATAACCCACTTTTCCACCATTTTTGAACGGGAAGAGAGCTTTTGAGGCGATTTTGAAGAGAGAAAACCATTGTTCTTCATTGAGGTAAGGATTTCGGACCTTAAAACTCGATTATATGCGATTAAGGACCAAATTATCATTGTTTAAGTTATGAAAATCAGTAGAAAAAGATGGAATTAGGGCTTGAGAATATGAGACTTTTTAGGGATGATTTGAGGGGTCAAACGAACTCCGATTTTAGAGTTCTTTATATGTACGGACTCGTGAGATGATGAAGAACATTTTGGTATAATTTGTAGAGTTCCGAGACGCAGGCCCGGGGGTCGGGTTTTGGCTAATTTCGGGTTTTGTGCTAAAAATTGATATTTTTCTATTGGAATCCATTCCCTTAGCATAGTTTGATGTGAAAAATCTGATCTTTATAGATTTAGAGCAATTGGAAGTTGATTCAAGAGGCAAGCGTGTTGCGGAATAGCTTTTTGGGCTAGTTTGAGGTAAGTAATGTCTTTAAATCCTGTCCTGAGGGTATGAAACCCCGGACTTTATATCCTTTCACGGATTTGGAGTGACGCACACAGTGGATGACGAGTGTGGGGCGTGGACGAATTGAAAATTTGAAAAAATGTACCCTTTTAGGCAACTATTGAGTTGCAAAATTGTTTTTTAAAGCTTATTCTCTATAGTACTACTATGATTTGATATAATTGGGCTGTAAGCCATGTTTAGGGCCTAGTGCCTAGGGCTGTTCATTTGGATCGGATATCCGAAATCCGAACCGATCCATTCAATTTCGGATTTCGGATTTCGGATTGGACCGGATTTCGGATTGTGTTTATAAAAATTTCGGATTTCGGATCGGATTCGGATTGGTATATTTTAATCCGATCCGATCCGAAATCCGAAATTATTAGGCAATGTATAAATACTACACTTTAATTTCGGATAGTCAGTACTTTCTTTACATCTTCCTCCAAGTTATTACCTTTACAATTGCTAGAGTTAGCTATATTGGCACCATAGTACTCTCATAATTGTATAAACATGAATTTTTCTTAATGCATTGCCTCTTTTACAAAGAAAATATACATATTAGTTTACAACATTGAGGCATTTACGATCCGAAATCCGATCCGATCCAAACTTTAAAATCCGAATCCGATCCGATATAATTCGGATCGGATTCGGATTGCATTTTCTAGAATCCGAAATCCGAAATCCGAATCCGAAATGTGCTAAATCCGATCCAATCCGATCCGTGCACAGCCCTACTAGTGCCGATCTGTTTAACCCCTTGGGGGCTATTTTACTGATATTCCTCACTTTAAAACTATGATTTTACACTCAGTCTTTCTTGTGAAATTGTTGACACTTTTATTTGATATATTACTATTTCTTGAAATGAAATACTATTTTGGGTCGAGAACCCTGTTTTATTCAT